>JABJVR010047081.1:0-29091 GCA_025773905.1 Chitala chitala
CTCTCTCTATCTCTCTCTCTCTCTCTCTCTCTCTCTCTCTCTCTCTCTCTCTCTCTCTCTCTCTCTCTCTCTCACACTCACTGTCTCTGCTAGGTGGTGTGTCTTGCTCTCTGAAAAACTGGAGGGGTGTGTGTGTGTGTGTGTGTGTCAGCCTTTGTGGTGGGGTGTGCCTTCCTCTCTGAGGAGGCAGAAGCGTGTGTCTCGTCGGAAGCTCCCTCCCCGTCATTCTCCTGTGTAACGCGGCGATCGGCACACGGGTGTGCTCCTGAAGTCAGGGCTGTTACACGCCGCCTCTCTCGTGTGTCGGTATGTCTGCACCAGGGCAGTAGGACCCATTTAAACGGGGAGACCTTTGCGTTTGGGCCCGCAGTGCTGCACTGTGGGGGGTGGGGCAGGGAGAGAGCGGGTGAGAGAGACAGCTAGGGCTTCGGGTGCTCACTTGCATAGGCAGTTGAGGAGCTGTGGATTAGGGAGAAGACTAGACAGGTCTTAGCTGATGACCTGACAGGAAGATCTCAAACTCCTCAGCCACCCCCGAGCTACAGCGAGCGGAGGAAGAGGAGCAGTGAGTGTGAAGAGCTGTGTGCTGAGCTGTGTAATTGTGTTTGCAGGGTGTCTTTGCATGGATGTCCCTGTGGCTAACATGAAGTCCTTCATACACTCTCTCTCTCTCTCTCTCTCTCTCTCTCTCTCTCTCTCTCTCTCTCTCTCTCTCCATCTCTGTGTTTGTGCATGTCCAGGCTGGTTCAGGATCTCTCATCATGGCCGCCGCTGTGCAAGACTTCCAGAGATCGGAGTCGGACCGACTCAACGAGGTGAAAGGTCACCTGGAAATTGCCTTACTGGAGAAGCACTTTTTGCGTGAGTAGCTCGCTCGCTCGGCCCGTGAGCTGTCCTGCAGGTGTGTCCCACTGGGTTTAAAATGGAAGCACCACGTAGATGACTATGATCATGAAGATGGTAATGATGTTTAATAATGTGTTTTGGAGGGATTTGGTCTTGCTTTGGTTGTTTTTATTTACCGGTTTTATGTGTTTAGTACATGCATTTTTAAATTGCAATTGTAATGTTTTTTTATGTGTGTTATTGATGGTTATCTACAGATCTACTGCTTCCATTAGACCTACAATTTGTGGTCATTTTGTGTTTGTTTGCACTGGTCACCACAGCGGAGGGTATTCAGAGTCCAGTTCCCCGATTTACCTCAGATTCTAACAGGCTTACCACGTCCACTGGTTGAAATGGAGTTGTTGAAATGTCTCCCGTGAATTTCTGTTTTGTTTTGGTTTCTTTAATATCTTGGAATATTGCCCTTAGTGTAGGTGTGCCCATTCTTTGGAAGGAGCTGTTCAGCAGCTTTTGGGCGGTTTAATGTCAGGGAATTGCAGAACGTTGGCATTCCTTTCGTCGAACGTCTGTCAAACCGAGTGTCGGGTAGAGTTTAACAGTTTTCCATTCTCATTTCACGTCATCTTCTTGTCTTGTTTATTTGTTGCTGAAATCACATTCCTGAGTTTGTACATTAAATCTCAGTGTTGCCTGGGAAGGTCTGGGGGCGGAGCCAGTGGGGCACTGACTCCTATTGGCCAGTTTAATCAAGTGACAGTCTGCAGAACAGTGCCATGGCAGGGAACAGAGCCAAGCATCTGGGTTGAGTGCCGACCAGACCTGCAGCGGGTCGTGACTCGGGTCCTGTTGATCATTCTGGTCCCTGGTTTAGAAGCTCTCGCGCTCAGTGAGTTTGTGTTGGTGCTGTTGTGCCACTGTTCCTCCATGCTCTGTCCCAGCAGTCCCTCAGACATACCTTGTCTCCCGTCACACATCGAGGGCACATGAAAACCTGTTTGGTGGCGCTTTGTGTGACAGAGACCTGCAGAGACACGTCTGACTCAAGTGAAAAACAACTTCTGTTACCCCTGGTGCTGTGTGGTGCTGTGTGAGCCCTGATAAACTCCTGGTGGTGTGTGTTTGGGCCCTGATAAACCCCTGGTGCTGTGTGTTTGGGCCCTGATAAACTCAGGCACCACACTTTGTTCTGATGGGCCAGTCTGCTTGTAAATGCCTCTTCAGCTACAGTGCCCAGCAGAGGCCACCCAGAGGACCCATGGGCTCATCTAACCGGAGCGTTGTTAGCCTAACAAACCACCAATCAGCTGTGAACTTGAACCAAGTGGGCGTGGCTCTCTTACCTGTTTTGCACAATTTCTGCGTCAGTTTTACTAATGGTTGTACGCCGTCTGTTTCAGTTCACGTTCCAGTAACGTTTGAAACATGGTGGTTTGGGGAGGCTGATATTTATTGCGACACGGCAGAAATCAGTGATGAGTTACTGTTTCAGAACTGTGCTCCAGTTTTGCCAGATAAGATTTAGAGGCAGCACCCAGGGATATGAAGATTTAATCAGCGTACATGGGCAGACGCTGTAAATCCCAGTCGCATCACACACCGCTTTTTAATTAGTGCATCTAGTCGAGTGCGCTTTTAAGCCAACTTGCCCTCACATACCGGGAAGTGCGTGCACGCACACGCGTGTGCACACACGTTCACACCTTTTCATATATATAAATGGTCTTAGCATTGTTGGCATGCTGACCAGGCTGGAGGTTCTGGTGCTGGAGTGATTCCAGATAAGCCCTTTATGAATTACGTTTATTATTCCTGAAGGATTAATTCACCTTTCTTTCTGTCAGAAGTGTGTTCGCACTGTTTTGTTATCATAAACATATGCATGCTGGGATATATAGTATATATATTTTTTTCCTGCCATATTTCTGATGTACTTTAATGGTGACGTGTAGCATTTCAGATTCAATTCAGGGTGGGAAACAGGAAATCTCTTAGGGCAGTGTATGTGTATTATGTGTACATGTAGATGGTGAAATTCCTCTTGTTGAGTTGACTAACTTGTCAGGTTTACTGCATCTGCTGAGATGTTTGTGTGTAGCGAAAGGTCAACAGGGATATCCCTTTCAGTGGAGTACTGTAAGTCACGGTCCTCTGTTAAAAATAGTCCCACACATGGTTTTTCCAGCTTGGGTGAGGTGCAGCGTGTGGTCTGAGTACGAGGCCACACCTCACTGTACCCTGCCTGAAGTTGGGCTGTAAGGGAATCCTTGAACATTTATGTTCTTCTGTTAAACCCATCAAAGACCCATCGGCCTTAATTTCTCTAACGAGCTGACAGGGAGGGTCCTCTTGGCTCATGGGACGGTTCTCAGAGCTGTGTTGTAGGCCTTTAGCCTTTCTGCCTTTTTTGTCAGCCTTTGGCCTTGGCTACCTGCTCTCTCACGTAGCTGTGCTATATGCCTAATGAACAAGCATGACACCTGGCATTACTTGCATATATGTCCCTTAGTTGTTTGAGAAGGTTTAACAGGTCAACGGGCAGCGCAAGGCAGTACGGACACTCTGGACCCCACCATGACCTTCTCATTTAAAGACGCAGGTCAGGAGGGTGGGTGTCAAACAGAAGCTTCCAGCTTCTCAAACCTGCATAGACGTTAATGGCACTGCTACAGGCTAGCCACCAAAACACCTGTGTTTTTGCTTGTGGAAACTACACCATTTCCTGAAGTTGTAAGACTCCAGGTCAAAATTGGACTGCAGTGTTCTCTACTACTGTGCTATGCTCTTTCAGAAGCCAGTTCACGTAACTGCAGAGCTGAACCATTTCTGCCTGTTATGATTATATAATGCTGCATATTCTTGAATCATGAAGTAGAACGCTTTGGTTGAAAGGGGAGTAATTCACTCATTTACACTAGAAGTCCTTCATTGTTCTCGAGAAGTTATGTTTGCCTGTTGTCAATAGCAAGAACCCGCTGGTTACTTCGGATAAACGAAGAAAGCAAAACTGGTACGAATATGTATCTTTTGTTCTGTTAGATTCATTCCTGTTGAACCAATTGTGTTGAGGAAATGCTGTTTTGTTTGTCTCCCAGGCTGTAAAATCAGTACAGAAATGGGGGACATTCCAGCTTTCTTACAACATGACAAAGTCCGTGATTACCTGATGGATGGGATCAAATTGTCAAGATGGCTCAGTCATTAGAATGTATCTGTGTTCCCAGAAATGATATCAGATTAGGAGCTGCAGATGGGCGTCATGTAGTGTTGCGTTAGGAAACTGATCGAAATGCTGACTTCACATCATCGGTGACGTTCTGTCCCAAGTGCAGAGAGGGGGGTGGCACTTGTCCCAGCAGAGGATGGCAAAGGGGGCAGGGTGCTCTTTCATTTGGAACTGTGGGGATTTAGTGTGGCCAGCCAACGTTGTGCTACTGTCTCGGGCCAGCACAGTTACCCACATGTGTAAGAGGAGGGCGTGTCCTGTATGTAAATCGAGCTCATGCGTATTCATACCAGCAGAGCTTCTAGCTTGGTGGGCCTGGTGTGGTTAAACCAGAAACACCCGCTCCTTTCCACAACTGCTTTATACAACCTCAGCGATGTGGGTAATGCTGACTCCCCCACCCTCATTGACTTAGCTTGTTGGTTATTAAACTTCTCTTACATTGCCAGATACTTTAGCGTTTATGAAAAAGCAAGCCACCAGTAGATGTTCAGACTGGGTCCTTTCAGTCCATAACTGCTTCCATGGTGGGAGGTTTCCATTCAGTTTCTTTCTGGTTGCTTATTAACGTTTCATATAGTCACCTTCCACCTTTTTGCGAGACTCAGATGGTTTGGACACATACAGAAGAGGGATGCTGAGGATGGAGCTCCCAGACAGGAGGAGAAGA
Organism: Chitala chitala; assembly: GCA_025773905.1. Classification (NCBI taxonomy): domain Eukaryota; kingdom Metazoa; phylum Chordata; class Actinopteri; order Osteoglossiformes; family Notopteridae; genus Chitala; species Chitala chitala. The sequence continues at coordinate 4,743 of JABJVR010047081.1, forward strand.
GGAAGGCCAAAGAGGAGGTTCGTGGATGTAGTGAGGGAGGACATGAGAGAGGTTGGGGTGACAGAGGAAGCTGCAGAGATCAGGTTGGCATGGAGAAGGTTGATCCACTGTGGCGACCCCTAGAGGGAGCAGCCAAAAAAGAAGAAGAAAGAAGAAGACAGTCACCTTCCAGATGTATAAGGGAACATCTCATTGGCTTGTCCCCCTTACAGAAATGCACGTTAAAAACACCAGCAGTGTCTAAGGGATGATGTGTTATGTAAGTATCAGTCTGCAGTGAAACTCGCTCCGTTGAAATGGCTTGCCATTCACTGCTCTTTTGGCAGGAGAAGCTGACATCTTCAGCTTGGAAGCAGCACGTGGTGTCAGAACGTGGTCATCCCTGCTGTGTGGAAGATAAACATCTGCCTTTTCCACATGTTTTACATTGCTGAAATGTACATGCTGTTCTCTCAGTTTGCTGCAGATACTTGTTATGTTTCGTTAAAAGGGGTGTGAAAGAGGCTTAAACCCTGTCTTGAAGGTGTGAAAGCATTTTATATTATAATCATCTCAGCCCTCTGTGTGAAGCCAGAACACTCCAGATCTTCATACCTCAGAGTCTACACATCCAAGAATTTATCGCTCATGTTTTGGTGTAACATCCACCACCCCCCCCCACCAACCTTGCTGTTCATTAATCTTATAAGAGACACAGATGAATGGCGCCATGGTGATAAGAGCGGAAGACATCAGAGGGTGACATCATGATCACTGGGGCAGACGGGAAGGGTGTTAAATATGATGAAGTGACTCTTTGTTCACACGGGATTGTGGGATATAATATCTTCAGACAGCAGTATGTAATGTATATTGCAGCCCTGTAAATGTTCTTCAGTTTTAGTTTAGGAGAAGTTGCTGTTTTAGTTCTCGTACCACTGTGTTTAATTTTATAGTGCCCCTTTTGCAGACGGACGTATGCAGCAGCTGTTACGTGATCACATGATGGCACTGGCTTGGCGCTTGGGGTGCGGATCACATGCTTCTGTTGACAAATCACTGGTTCATGTCTGGAAGTCAAAAGCTCCCTTTAACTTTGCACCGCCTCATCACTGCCTCATCGATAACGAATCCCTTTCTTTTGAGGCGATTGTCATTTTTCTTAGCTGTACTGCACATGTAAAACCCTGTTGTGTTCAGGAGGGGAGTGCGTGACAGGGTGACGGACACGGTGACAGACCTCTGGCTTCTCCTGCCTTGCTCATGGCAGCGTTCTGTCTCCCTGGCTGGAAATTGTTGTCTGCACTTGGTTCAACAGGTTTTCGCTTTGAGCTCAAGCACGGTGTCTTAATATTTTATCAGTGGTAATGGGTCTAGCCTAATGAGACTTGAGATGTCTTTAAGATTGTAAGATGTGTTTAGCCAAAGGTCAGCTATGTTCTTTTGAAGCTCCTGTTTTCTTTAACAGGTGACATCTGTCTTCTGTCAGCGTCTGGTCAAGTTCTCTGTCACCGTACGCAGTTGAAAACGCTGCTTGGTGTCCAGGTTTGCGGTGCGTTGTGTGCTCATGCTTTGCGGCAACGCGCTGTTACTATGGAGAGTTCCGTTGTCTGGCACTGTAAAAAATGGAACCCGTTCAGACAGCCAGGGCCCTAAAAATAGAAAACCATCCCCCCCTCACTGTTAATGACCTGTTACTATATGTGAAAATACAGCTTCAACATGCTTGTCTTTGTCACCGTTGCTGTTGTTTTGATTTGGAAGAAATGGTTTTTCTGCTGTAAACATCCTTTTCCGTTCCAATATGGGTATGATGAACAGTTTAAAGTGTGCTGCTTTTTTACTTGTTTGAATGCTTTTAATGACAACATTTTCTGCTGAAGTAATGGTCTGTTCTGACATAAAGGCGTTGTACAGAATAAACGTATTTCGATCTGATGGTGAATAACAGTTCATGACAGATAATGGGAACTTATTTGTCTTTGGAAGAAGACACAGTTAAACAGTCAGCTAATATTTTTGTGTCTTTAAATAAAGTGTAATTTGGGGGACTTTAGAATAATTAGTTAAGTACTCTCTTACGATGACTTCTCGTAGTAACCATTAAGCGAGTTTATAATGGATTGGTGTGTTTTGAGGCTCGACCTGGGTAGCTGGAATCAGGTGAAGCACTTTGAGGAGGACACCTTGGTTCTGCTCGAGATGTTTTTCTAGGCCTTTGTATCTCCTCGCTCTTTGTTCTATGTTTAAAGAGCTGCTACCTTCCCTCAAATATATACAGCACTGACGTCCCTGACGTGGCATGGCATTATCTGACGTCACCTGATTATTAGTTGAGGTTTTTCAGGTGGCAGTGCTTGTGGTACAGTAGCGCCGAGCTGACGCTAGGGGACCTTCAAGCCAGTGTCATCCAAAGGACAGCTGTTTAGGGACAGGATCTGTCCACAGGCCGTATAGTCATCTGCTGATAGTCTACATCTTATCCAATAAAACCATTTGGTTGCCTAGGCTACGGTGCTGCTGTTGCTCAGCTGTTCTCTGAGGAATTTCAGTATTTATTTGTGTTTTATCTGTATATTGCTTTGGAACGGCACTCCTGCGGCTGCTTTGCTGGATTTCTATTCTAAACTTTTTAGAATGTGGATTTGTGCTGTGGACAGAGCTTCGCTTGTGCAGGTGATGTTCATTTGTATCTGTGATGTGCTGAAGAAATACACAATATGATCATTGTGTGACTTACAATCGCCCACCACGGGCCGTTACACTGTAAAGTGACTTGTGTGTTAATTTGTTGTGTGTGTTTTTTTTTTTTTTTTTTTTTTTTAGAGGAAGAGCTGAGAAAACTTCGTGAAGAAACAAATGTTGAAAACTTAAAGCAAGAACTTGAAAAAGAGAGATCAAAGAGATTAGAACTGGAGCATAAAATGAACGACATCCTGAAAACGAGGTGAGCGAGCCCTCGGTACTGTTCGAGCCTTGCTTGTCCCCTGTCTCGGTGTCCCTGACCCTTCCTGCGTGAGGACCAGAGAGCGAAGCGCTGTCCCTGTGCTACGACCCGTTGGCACTTGTTGATTAGATAGTTAGCGTTAGTGCCGGATTATAAATAGACGTTCTGTTTGGCAGAGACGGGGGAATCCTGGAGGAGTGGTGGTGTGTCAGCCTCTGGCCAGTCATGTGCTGCGCCGTTAAGCGATGTGTATCAGTGGTGGGGGTGGGGGTGTCATTGCCAGCTCACGCTGTGTCACAACATCCAGCCCCATGCTACATAGACTGCCAACCGTGACAGGAGGAGGGGTTGGGTGTTCAGGGACAGGAGGCGGGGCCATAGCAGGAGGCGGGGCCACAGCAGGAGGCGGGGCCACAGCTGGGGCGGTCAGGAAGTGGGGCTATGGCAGTGGGCAGGGCCAGAAACATGAACCTCCAAATGACTACTGCCCTGTGCCTGCCTTACTGTACCTGTCCTTCTATATCTGTTCAGCCATTTGCAGAGAGAAAAGGTGTTAATGCGTGTGATGTAATAGGCAGTGAAACCTGACACAGAGAATGAAGTTCAGCTCTGGAATTTTGTATTCCCAGCTGTGATGTTTTCTCATGATTAACTGCCTTTCACTGCAGGTTGGAGGACTCGCCCCCGCAGGCCCCCCCCAGGACACAGTCCCCAGCTGCCAATGGAACAGGTGAGTTTTACAGCCTCTCAATTAAGGCACATTTTCTGATTACACTATGACTTTGTCACCCATATCTGTTCTATCCAGTACAACAGATAAGCCACGTCATTTTACAGTGATTTGTTATGGTGTAATTGTAGAAGATGGGTGTTCAAAGCTAACTGTGTTATGGTACAGAAAAAAAATGAAGTGTGTGTGTGTGTGTGTGTGTGTGTGTGTGTGTGTGGAGGAGAGAAATAGGAGGTGACAGGATGGTGATTCATACTTATGATAGGTTAAAGAACTGACATTGCTTCTTAGTATAACCTGTACAGTGCAGCCTGTAGATGCTTCGTACAGGTGTTAGGTTGGTGGGGAGGGGGGTGTCTGACACAAGTAAATATGAAGTTTTCATACAGTGGGAACAACTTAGGCCTGTCACAACGTGCTGCTACGTGGCTACCTTGGGGGCAGGTGAGTTAGAGCGGAAAATGGCGGCGAAGGCGTTTTAGACAGGTAGGCTGTGACACTGGAGGGGGGCACAGTGTCCGACTCCCCTGTGTGTGTGAGACTTGTGTATATGCACGCAGACACACACACCCACATTTGCTAATGTGTTTGCTCAGACAAGCTGTCTGTGAAGTGCCTGTTTATCTGAGGAGTGGCAGAATGACAGAACAGCAGTGCCAGGAAACGGCTCTGACCCATTGCACACTTCACCAGTGCTTGGTTCACATCCTCTTCTGGAAAGTTCTGTGAGTTAGAGGAGGGTTGAAACGCCGCGGCAGATGAGAGATGCGCAAACGCAGAGTCCTGATGTCCGTTTTGACGGACGTGCCGGCCAGGTTGAGGGACGAACACGGTTTAGCTCCACCTCACGTCTCCCTTTAGCTTCAGCTGAACCACACATTATTTTTGGAAGTGGGTTAAACTCGTGGATCAGACAAATCTAGGGCAGACGGCCTTCTGAGTTAAGTGCAGAGCATCATCTCTGAATGTGGAACAAACCAGTCGGGGTATTAATTTTTAATTTTTTTTTTGAATGGGAGAGATATCAAGTCGATTCTGCTTTTAAACCTAAATTAGGTCTGTGGGTTATGAGTGCTAACTGCCACGCAGCGAGGCGTGCTGGCGGACGCACTGAATCGGCTCTCTTGCAGCGGAAAAGCAACGCGAGACGGTGTGTTCTCGGCTGCAGAAGTGGCTTTACGACCGCTTCGGCGTCTACATTGAGGACTTCCGTTTCCAGCCGGAGGAGAACACGGTGGAGACGGAGGAGCCTCTCAGCGCTAAAAGGTGGGGACATGAACAGGAGAATCAACCTGCGGCTGGTAGATTGCACTAATAGTGTTTGATCTGAATAAATGTTCCTCGTGGTCTGGGCGACCGTATGGTAAATGAAAGTGGACTTTTACATACACGCTTAATTAAAACCTCCACAGATCAATTGGGTAGGAAAATACTTGGCAGTGAGAATTAGAAAGGACAGGGAATTTGTGGGCAATGCAATGGACAATGCAAAGTTTTTAACAGTTAAAATTTTGCCTGCTTGTTCCCATGTGCTTTCAACTCGTACTCCCTGTATACACAGCACCCTCTAGTGGCTGCATGTCACATAGTTCGCATCACTTCAGCGGTTTCCGTTATGCTCTGTGTGCCGTTACACATGCCAGTGCGATTTTTTTTTTTTTTTTTTACCTGAATATGGGATAAGGAACTGAGCTTCCCGTCTGATAGTCAGGGCTGAATTTCAGAGCCGCCATTTGAGGAAACTGTAATTATTTGGGGACGAGTCATATGGCTTTGGGTCGGTGGGGGGGAACGAACATGGGAATCGTCCAGAGGATAGAGGAGTACGATGGCTCTGCATGCGTCTCCAGGGACAAATGAGCTGCCCTGTGTGTGCCAGCCTGCAGTGTCCCACATGTACAGGACACCACGATATATTTACACAAACCTTCTCGTCTAACCCAAGAGAACAGCCTGTCTGTTACAGCCGCCATTTCCAAATCGTGACTGATTTAAGCTGATTGCCTTTTAAATTCATGACCCATTTTTGGGCATGTAACATGACATCATAACAAACTGAGCCTGCTCTACTGCTGGCCTAATACAGGGGCAGCTTCTGCTCTTTTTCGTGTAGCGTGGCAGCCATGTCCAGCATATAATGTTACCCAGATGCCACTTCTTTATTGAAACGACCGTTACCTCTCAGTCTCTGTTGATCTTTTATTCATGAGCTGAAATGTTGCACTCAGACTGGCTCCTACTGTTGGGTCTGAATTTATTGCAGAGCGTTGCAGACTACAGGAGTGTACACCACAGAGAAACTTCTGGAACTTCTGTCATCAGTGTATATGTGTTTCTTTAATTTTGGGTGAATACTGAATGACACCCAACTTCAAGATATATGCCGCAGCCCCAGGAAGGTGCTTTGTAAAAAGCAGACCACTCCACTCTTTTTGCCCACTGTTGCCGTCTAGTGGCCAATAGACCTCAGTGCATGTTCCAACTTTAAAATCCAGCGGAGTTCCATTGCGGAGAAATGGTAATTCTCAGCCGGCTGCAGTGTCGTCATGGTGCAGCAGGCCTCAAGTTAAAGTTATAGCATAACAGAGAAAGGACAGTGTGCGATAAATTTGTCCTCACATCTCATATGAGGGGGAAGGACGGAGGCTGTGAGCAAGTGCAAACATTCAGCCTTTCTTGTGGGACATGCAGAGACAAGCATTTAGAATGAAGGCGCCATTTTCATTTCTCAGCTTTTCTGTGTGACGTTTCGTGTCTTAATGGTTTGTCTTTCAGTCTAATAATAGTATTCAGCTAAACTGTTTTCTCTTTTTAATTTTCTTTTCAGGTTAACAGAAAACATGAGACGGCTTAGTAAGTTTTGTCATGTTGATCTTTTTTTTCAAAACTGAAAAAATTACCTTTAAAGCTTTGTTAAATTTAATTTACCTTATACTTTTGAAATGGCATGCTTTTAATTTCAAATAACCTTTGTTTTTATAACATTTTTTCCCCCGATGTTCTGGCTCTCCTGTGTGATGTTTTCGTAATTGTAGGCCTGTCAGACAGTAGCTAAGTGAAACACTTCCTGTGTTTGCAGAGCGAGGTGCCAAACCTGTCACTAACTTCTTGAGGAACCTCTCTGCCTTATCCAACTGGCACTCTGTGTACACGTCAGCCATTGCCTTCATTGTGAGTGTGCTTTTCTTGTCTGTCCAATTACAAACCTTGGAACACTGAATGTGTTCTGCTTATCTGACCAATCAGAAACCCCGGAACCACTAAGCGAGCAACAGGTGGCACAGTAGATACAATGTTTATCTTTTTACCTGGATCAAATTCTAAGGACTGTTGATCCTTCTTGGAGTAGATCTTTTATACAGTGGTTATGGATGGTTATTAGGATAATGTTAAATGGCTGAGATCAATAATCTGGACGTGTGAAGGATGTTTGTGAGTCTTTGTTTAAGTGTTCCTTGTCCTCCACAGATTTACATGAATGCGGCTTGGTACGGCTGGGCCATTCCCATGTTCCTCTTCCTTGCCATCCTGCGGTTGTCCTTGAATTACCTCATCGCACGGTAGGCCTCTCAAACTCATGGGGGGGTGCAGGTAGAAGGAAGGAAGGGGTGGATTTGTGCAAAACCTCACGCAGGTCTTCAAAAGGCGTTCCCAAAGAGGCAGTTCTTTGATGTACCTCAGCTGAGTCAGTGGCGTGCCCTCTGTGAGGATGTTGTGTCACTCACAGCACAGGAAGAAACGGGCCGAGCAGCGAGGGTCATGTGACCGTGTCCATGGCAACTCTTGAGCTGGCCGCCCATAGTGGAGGGAGGGGGTTATCGATCAGAGCCGACAGTGGAGAACAACACAGTGAATGATATGGTTGTAATTTATTTATGCTGCGTTTATTGAGCGGAAGAACATTGATGTGTCTTTGTGGCGTCTGTGTTCTCAGGGGCTGGAGGATCCAGTGGAGTATCGTGCCTGAAGTTTCAGAACCAGTGGTTAGTATCGTTTGTCTTTCTGTCTGGAGGCTCTCTCACAGGAAGCCATTAGCAGGATCTGCTGTCAGGCCACTGTTCCAAGAGTTCACCCTGCTTTTTCCTTTTGACTAGGAGCCTCCAAAGGAGGACCTGACAGTGTCCGAGAAGTTCCAGCTGGTTCTCGATGTTGCACAGAAAGCCCAGGTATCTCAGGGTTGTCCTTTTGCAGATCACGGCACCTGTCATTGTCACATCACGTCATGTCAGGAAAGCCGAACCAACCACGATAACAGCTGAAAGCTGTTATTCTAATTCACTTTCAATTTGACAGGACTTTCTTTTCATAATTTCATAAATTTTTTGCAGAACCTCTTTGGTAAGATGGCAGATGTCCTAGAGAAGATAAAGAAGTAAGTGGTGTGTGTGTGTGTGTGTGTGTGGTAAACTCAGCAGTGAAAGCGCTTATGTGAACATGTGGTGCGTGTGTACGAACCCCTTCTCGTTCTTTTTCCTTGTGCTCCTTCTAGCCTGTTCATGTGGGTTCAGCCTGAGATCACACAGAAGCTCTACATCGCCCTGTGGGTGGCCTTCATCTCCTCCTGCGTGTTCCCATACAAGCTGGTGGGCTTCATTATTGGTGAGATCTCCCGCCTGTGCTCTCACACACCCCTGCCTGCCTGCCACTCCCCCTCCTGGCTGCCCGCCGTGCCTTTCCGCCCTCTCCCGCTCTTACTGTAGACGAGTGACTCTCGAGTTTACCATGTTGTTGACTGGTGGATGCCGTGGGATCAGAGAGTCCGATCTCACCACTGCTTCTTCCTGCCAGGGCTGTACGCAGGCATCAAGTTCTTCATCATCGACTTCCTGTTCAAGAGCTGCCCCAAACTGAGGGACAAGTATGACACCCCATACATTATATGGACCAGCCTGCCTACCGACCCACAGCTGAAGGAGCGCAGTAACGCCACCCTGTCCCGCCGGGTAAGCTGTGAACAGGCACACGGGGATGCCTCTGTGTGACACCGCTCTGTGTTACGTGACCAGTTGTTCCACTGTGCACGGTCCTATGGTGGGCCGATACTCAGTGACGGTGGACATTGCACTTTGTTGTGTTAACCTTGGCCCCCCCCTTTACTGTGACACTAACACTTAACAGCACCAGAGTGATTATGTGCTCTGTGGAACTTCTGTGAAACTTGCTTACAGCTTGTACTCATTCATGTAACTGATCTGAAGTCAGTGTATTCTGTGCACCTTAATGAGATTCAGGGTCTCCTAACGCATTATATGGCCTTGCTACACAAACTGTATTTTCATATTGGATTTCGAAGAACAGGAAAGGCACGCGTGTGTCTGCGCGTGTCTGCGCGTGTGTCTGCGCGTGTGTCTGTGCGTGTGTCTGTGCGTACGCAGCCATCCCGTGTCACATGCATGTTCTGTTGTCTCTTTCTCTCTTAGCCCTCTTGGTGTGAGAAGGTAGGGACTCTGGTGTGCTGGTTATAACGTGTGCGTGTTGGGGCGTGTTCTGCGTGTTTGCGTGTGTGCTGTTTGCAGACAGGCTTTGTGTCTGTGGGTCAGGCATGTCCTGCGCGCTTGCCCTGAGCAAACAGACATGCGAAAGTTGATTAGAACCACTGAGTGTGCAGCTGATGATACAGAAGCTGAACCCAGTGACACAGCTGCACCCCGGCTGGTCCAGACCCCGGGTCAGAACCTGTGATGCGATACCTGGGCTTTGTGCCGTCATGAACGCCTGAACTCTAATTAATGCACTTCTTGCAGTGACATTACAGATCCATTTTCACACATGGCCATAGAAGTGCGTGTGCGTGTGTGAGGTGCATGCGCGTTTGTGCGTGTGCGTGCGCGTGCGTGTGTGTTTTGACCCAGTTCATTAGAAATAGATTTGCTGCGTAGTTAGACTGCACGAAGTTTAAACACCTTTAATTTAGATCTATATCCTAGACTTGTTCTCCTGTGTTGTTTTAAAGCTGTCAGTCACCCTGTCTTATCAAATCCATTTTCTGGGTCACTTGTCTTAAATGTTAACACAGGTTAATCTGCTTTTATGCCTGGCCAAATTAAAAAGGATCATACACATCCATTTCTCAGTGCGCTTTTCATGTGGAATTGATGTCTACTAAAAACCGAGTAACTGCAGGGAAATGAAATGCAGATTACTCTCCAGGGAATTACCAATGGGTCGGAGATACGTAAGAAGGGGAGGGGGGGACGTTACTCCTTATCAAAGGCCCACGGTGGCCAAATACCCTAGTATTTTGTATCTATCTTTCTCTTTTATTTCCTTTTCATTAGTTTATGTGAAAAGAAAGTGCGTGTGTACAAAAGAACATTCCCATTAACTTGGGCGAATTACTGACAAGGATGAGAAACTCTTTGAAATTGTTGAGTCATTGTTACAACGTTATGCAGTACATGCACGCCTCTGTCTGATTTGTATGCCAGCGGTACAGTTATGACCAGTCTTTGGCTGGTCTGTTTTAAAGGTTGACACTTTTCCCGCCTTTTTCTTTGTGTGGCTTTTCAGTAATGCTTTGTTATGTAATGGGTTTGTTTGTACCACGCCTGTTATTGAATGTGGAGTGACCTGAGGGGCTGTGTTTACACTGGTGGGGTTTACACCTCAACCTGCTGTAGCCATGTAAATGTTAAATGATGTTAGGGTGGTCCGCACCGGTCAACGACACTCTATGTGCGGGGGCTAACGCTAACAGCTGCTAGCATTGCAGGACGGCTAGCGCTGGTTCGGCTGCTTTACCGTTCCACAGGTCTGTGACACACAGCTGCATGCTGGGTAAACCACAGGATGTTACATCTCATTTTCAACAAGAAACATTTTAAAACCAGTGACAAACGAACAAGCTATGATACTTCAAGCTGAAGCTGATGTAAATAAAGGACTTGTCTCTTGGGTATTTACTTTTGCCTTACCTCATTACGCTGCATTTTGTGAAAATAAGCCACCACCATGTGTGTTACACTCAGCAGTCTGCGAGCTGTACAGAATGCTGCTTTTCGATTCTTTTGTGGATATTGAAATATGAGACGCATGAAGGGAAGCCCCCCCCCCCCGTTTGGCTCAGCTTTGCACCGTGCCTACTTCCCGTCTCCTTTACGGCAGGTGCCCCTGCTCTGTAAGTGGACTCATCCATCAGTTTGCTGTGCCGTTTGATGCACTAACTGGTTTGACTCCTGTGTGCTGCTGGATGTTGGTGGAAAGTGCTGGAATGGTCTTTCATTGGCTGATGTGTTGGTGTTATGACAGTATGTAATCGCGTGACCCCACCTTTGCCGCCACCCCCTCACCCGCCCGGCTGCAGGTCCAGCCTGTGATGACCCGCGGTAGTCTGGCAACCAACGTCCCGTGCGGCGTTAGCCGTGAGGAGGAGAGCGGCAGGCCGCACAGCACCAAAAAGGGTGCCTTCCACGAGATCTTCAGCCTGTCTGAGAATGAGCGCCCCCTAGCAGGTCGGCAGACCCCTGTATTCTGGGCTTTCTTGTTTTGTTTTAGCCAAACAAGGCTCAGCGTTCAACCAAAACACACCCAGGCTGACCAGAATATTTACAAAGGACATGGATGTATTTTTTTCTTCTTGTAATATACACACCTGATGTCGATGATGTATGATTGTATTATATATGCGGATTCATTAACGTATTTAGCTTGATTTAACACTTGTGTATTTTGATGTGAATTTTAGCTTGGTAAAATGTGGTACATGCTGCATACCCAGCGGTACCACAGCAAGACCTCTCTGGGCACTTCAGCTAGTGACCTTTGTCTTTTGATGGCCACATCCTTAACTGCTGTGCCCCCTGCTATCCCCTCCCAGTGTGCGAGAACGGATGGCGGTGCTGCCTGATAAACCGGGACAGGAAGATGCCCACCGACTACATCAGGAACGGCGTGCTCTACGTCACAGAGAAGTGAGCCGCCCCGCCCGGCGCCGGTGCTTAGCGTGTGCACACGTTTGCGTTTCACCTCCTCCTGACACGCTCCCCACTAACATGTTCCCCTGTTCCCCTCATAGTTACCTGTGTTTCGAAAGCTCCAGCTCCAGGTCCAGCTCGTCGAAGAAAAACAAGGTCATCAAGCTATCTGACATCACAGATATTCAGAAGGTGTGTGTGTGTGTCTGTGTGTGTGTGTGTCTGTGTGTGTGTGTCTGTGTGTGGCATTTAGTATGTTGGTACCTGTCTGTTTACAATGCATGTTCTGTTTGGCCTTTCCTAGTACAAGGTGTTGTCTGTGCTGCCAGGCTCTGGAATGGGAATCTCAATCGCCACGCCTGCTACACAGAAGGTACACGTCACCCTGCACACTGTGACCCTGGGATCACGCGTGGCCTTAGAGAGGCACTGCACTAGAACAGCTCAACACACAACACCGCTTTCCTTGCACAACTGTCTGCCTTATACTTAACGAAGTAAACAAGTCCTCTTTCACTTTCCATGGAATTCTCTGGAACGGGTTAAGAAGTGAAGAAGGTCAAATTTCTGTGCATGTTTGCATGTGCGTGTCTTGTGTAGCGTGCAGCCTGTGTGACAGCTCCTTCTGCTTTCTGCGCAGCCCCTCGTGTTCGGAGCCATGATCCACCGTGATGAGGCGTTTGAGGCCATCTTCACGCAGTACATGAAAACCGTGACCACCAGCAACCCGGAGACCTAACGGCAGGCGTGATGGTTACCCAGGCTCTGCACCTGCGGCCTGGGCCTCTGAACTGAAACACTTGGGTGGAGGTGTTGGGTCTCCTTGGGGTGTGTTGCACGAGTGCACAAGGGGGCAGCACATGTCTTCTTCTCTGTACCTCGTTGGAGTTTTGAGTTATGTGGGCTCGGTTCTGTTCACAGGAGGTGGGAGGAGAGGCCGGGTTTCCCTCTTTCTTCTGCCTGTCAAGAACTTGGGACACAGGGTGACTGCATACAGTGGGGGGGGGGGGGGGAGGATTTGGTTGTAACACGGGAGGAACAGGGGCTGGATATCCTACCATACCCAACATTATGTCCTGTCACCCAATGGGACCTCCTGTCACTTAACAGAAACGTTCTTGACTGGCCTACAGATGTCATCCTTGCTCTTGGGTGTGCATGCGTGTGCACACACGTGTTTTCCCCTTCTGCTGTTTGGTGTCGACGTCGTGAGCATGATCACGAGCCTCGCACCACAAGACGAGCTGCACTTGGGTGCGCGGGATGGTTCTTGGAAACTCAAGAAACATCCTGCTGCTATTTGGAGCTGGCTGAGGACTTCTCATTTATCTCCACCTTTCTCCTGTACACCGATGACGCTAACATGCGTTAACGTCATGGTTTCAGGTCTCCTTTACTAGTTGCTGTTTGACATCATTGTGGTCACTGCATTCCTCAAGGGTGTGCTGCTTAATATTGTAATGTGTAAATTATTTTAAGTTTGGCCTTTGAGCAGTTTTTTTTTTTTTTTTTTTTTTTTTTTTTTTTTTTAAAGAAAATTTTTTGTTAAAAAATTTTTTGTTGATTGTTTGAACAAATAAAAAAAAAAAAAAAATTTTGAAATTGTTAGTTTAAAGAGAGACAATATGCTTCTAAATGGTTAATAACGTGTACATATTCCTGTTGTTAGACCTTTACACCAGTGTAAACTGGTAGATGTCACAGGCACTTTGAAACTTTAACTGAAGTCTGTTGAAGCCTGCCCATTCTAATCTTAAGAAACATTTACACAAAAGCCTGCTGTGGACTGGATTAAGTCCACCTAGTGGTGTGATTTTGGTATTACACTCGAACTGTGGCACACCTTTAACACGTGATGCTGCACCGGGTTTTGGAGGAATTTGGGTTAGTTCTGGCCTCATTTGTGATACTTTTTATATTTTTATTGTATTACGTTGTAACAGGAATTGTTCTTGGGGGAAAATGTGATATTCCTTAGGCCAGTTTACTCCTAGCTGTTTGGTAAATTTGGTTTTGTTGCCTTATTTAAAGTGTGCGTCCACTGTTTTTGTTAATGTAAAAACAGGTTAAATCAGTATGTCAGTGAGGTCTGTTAATGTTCTGAATGGTTTCAAAAATGCTGGACAGCTTTTCCTTTGGGAAGGTTGTACTTGTACGAGTGTTTAATACCAAAATATGTGTTAGTGTCCTGTGTCTATAGAGTAGCCTGGGATTGACCTTGTCACCCGTGCGGTCCAATGTGGCAGGGTGATTTTGGGCTGCGAATGCTGCACGTGCACAGCTGCTGTATTAGGGCTGGTTCCCTGGCCAAACAGGCTCTGCCAGAATGCCAGTAAAAACAGTGATACCAGTGGCCCGTTACAGAAGAGTAACGGCAACATCGCCAATGTTGTTTTTGGTGGCTTTGTTCGTTTGCACAGTGTGGTGGAGTGCTGAAGGTCAGCAGCTGCCCCTCCCCTGCCCCCATAAAACAAGGAAGATCTTTCACATTTCCTTACACAGTAGAGGTCGTTACAAACATTCTTGTAGCTAGAAAAAGTTTGCTGTGTAGCCAAGTAACTAGGCATCATAGTAGATTGGCTTGTGATCGAGAAGGGGGCTGTGATGACCAGAGAGGGGCGTGGCCAGTTCTTGGCGATTATGTGACATTTGTGCTCTCCTCTGCATTAGGTGTCACGGCCACAGACACGATAAGTTCACTTTACTTCGCAGTTCCCAGGATGTCTTGTTTTAGTATTCATCATAATTCAACGCCTAACCTTTTGTTTAGAAACCTAATCTGTATTTTAACCCATTTTTAATGACTGAACAGGGGACAAATGTGCCCAGTTCTGTGGTTCCACATCTCTGACAAAAGCTGCACAGCAATGCCTCAGGATTAGAGGTTGCCTGGACAACGTCACGGCCGTCAGGTCAGTACGCCCAGTAGAGCGTAAACCTGGCTTTAGCGCCACCTTCTGGGCTTGAGAAACACGGTTTATATGCATGTGCTTTCTGTGGTGTTGTATAAAACAGCCTCACATACATTTCGGCTCCATCCCCTTTGGCCCCGCCCCTCTCAGCCTCACCCGTTTTGGCTCTGCTTTTTTTCCCTAACTACGTGTGGGGTGGAAGCGTTGCAGTGCTCACGGGTGTAGCTCGCCTGAGAATCGTCCAAGAGCAACGCAACTGGGTTGTGTGTGTGACGTAGGCGGAGTTCTTGTGTGTCACCATTACCCCCGGACCAAACCTGTCCAGTCGTCACACTGAAAAAGTCTCTGCTCACAAAGTACTACAGTATAATAGTGTAGCTCTTGATGTCGCCAGAGTATTCATTTTAATTGTGTAAATGTTATTTTTTTAATTTCCAATTGATGTTCCAAATCAGTATATAACTACAGGGATGTAGTTTTGAGCTCATTTGGAAACAATTATAATATCTGTAATCAATATAAAGTATGTCTGAGTAAAATTTGAAAAATGTTTATATATAATTGTCGTAAAGAAAAGTCTGTAAAGTTTGTAAAAAGGAATTATCTATTGTAAAAATGTACATTTTTTTAGTAAATGAATTCAAGCAACGGTTTAGATGGTTTGTATTTATTTTACATTATCTGATTTCATCTGTTTGGTCTTTCTCAGGTGTGACGTTTATCTGTTTGTGTGTTGAATAATGACACGGTCAGGAAGACGCTTCTTTTCCTGACTAACACAAGTCCACAGAACTGCTCATGTGATGTGCTTATGTGCTTGTGGATGGAAGACTGGTCAGGAAACAGTAACTGTTTTACTGTGGTTTATAAATTTAGATAATTTGGTTAGGACCTTCTTAACCTGAATGTCACTCAGTACTGTTGGCTTTCTGTCTATATTTGGATTTAAAGCTTTTTAATAATTGAGTGATAAGGTTGTGCCCTGCCCAGGGTGTGTTCTGCCCTATGCCCTAGGGTGCCTGGAACAGGCTCCAGGCCACTTGCGAACCTGTACGGGTTAAGGTTGAAGAGTTGTAGTTCTCACTATGACCATGTGGTGTCGCTGGATACCATGTGTTGAATGTGGCGTGTCGGCAATGAGTGCTGTGACTTTGTCTCGTGATTGGATTGATTTACGCTGCAAATGCCTGTGAATACTGTATACAGATGTTGACGCAATTACACTGGACTTTTTTTTTTTTTTTACCGCACATTTCACGTTAACAGAACTGTTCTGGATGGTGCGTTATTAAAAATAAATCTCAAACGTCCGTCTTTGTTTTCTGTATTCTACAGAAAGTGTTGAAATTCACACCTAGACGTTTACGAAATGTGCAGCTTTCCTCGCTGTGCTTTCATATTCCCGCACCACTTTCCGGGATACCTCCCCAAAAAGCGTGGCAGTGTGTCGATGAAGATCCTCAGTCATCCAGGGGGAGCTGTGTGGAAGCTGAATCTTAAAAAAAAAAAAAAAAAAAAAAAGTGTGGCGGCTCAGGAGTATGACTCCGATAGGTGGATGGTGTGGAATGATCAATCTTTAACAAAAAGTTGTTAAAATTATTGTGAACGTTTGTGGGCAGTTTGACAAAATCATACGGTCCTGATGGTGTACCGAGTCAAAATATACAGCGCAACACGTGTAGGTGTGTGTGCGCGTGCCTTCAACGTCAATTAAGTGCACGTGTAAAATTAACTTTCACGATCCTGTGTGTGTGTAATGCGTAGCTGACAGACAGCACGTAACAACAGAAGTACATCCGACATGACCGCAATACTAGCTGAGGTTAGTATTGAAGTTAGTATTCCTCACGTCAGCACACACCTGTGCAGCTGTTCCGTGAATTCATCCTACCCGTGAATCTGTCCTACCCACGATTACTGCGCATTGCTACGATGTTTTTGTAAAGCACTTATCCCCGTGAAACTGTGCTACCCTGCTGTGGTTGTGAGAAAATCCTGCCACATATAGCAGGGCAGCATAGATTCACGGGGTGAAATGCATCGTGAGAAAATCCTATGCACTTCACCCCGTGAATCCATGCTACCCTGCTGTTTGCTACGATGTTTCCGTAATGCACTTCACCCCGTGAAATTGTGCTACCCTTATGTGTGTCGTACGATTTTTGATAATCAAAAATACGCGTTTGTTCATAGGGGTAGGATTATCTGATAAGGTAGGACAAATCGTTAGAACACTGGCTCTGCTGATTCTCTTCTGGATCAGCTGGAATCTCTGAACGCACGCGCCTTTCACCTCCGATCTGCAACACAAAACGTGTATTACACATCTTACACTCCTCTACGTACGGTGTGTTCAGCCAGCTCGAGTAAAGCATCTTGAATTTATTGGAATGTGATGCTGACGGCAAACCTACGCAACGTTGAAGAATAATTAAATTGGTTCTAATTAACCACGCTCTAGTGCTGTTCATAATTGAACAGTATCATAAATCTCACGATGGAATGATTTACACAATGTATACATGTTTACTCTTGATCTTTACTTCCCACGGTTTTACTCCCTCTGCACAGGTCTACCTGCCGTCCACGTTGTCATTTCTTGTTATCTGAGCGCAGTGTCAATATGGACCGCGGCTGCCTCTGACGTTGCACGTATTGCATTAGTGAAGGTCATGTTTGTTGCCGATAGACACCCGTCTTTCTCGGGTGGGGGGCACGCGCTAACAGACGGGAGCGCTGTGAACGAGGACGCGCATCACTGTCCTGCGTGTAAGCGTGTGTCACGCGCAGTAATAACCCTCAGCGAACGCGCATCTCTTGTTTGGCTTGCAGTATTGCTGCTTTAGTAGCCGAGGGTGGGTGGGGGGTTGTTTAAATATCATGCGTTTCCCCAGGCAGTCTGCGGAAGAGGACATAATTCCTGGGTGGCATGCGATGGCTTCTGCAGCCGCTCACCATGAATAATTCAGGAATTCCTTGCAGGATCGCGATGAGATAATGGCGAGCCCTGCGGAGGAGGGCGGCCGGTGTGATCGGCTGTCGCTGCCAGCACCTCCTGATCCTGCAGCTGGTGTTACAAACCACTGCAGGTAGCCGCAGTCATGAGGAGGTCTTATATCATGGTCACAATCTGCACCGTGCAATAGAACGTCACGAATGAATGGACGGGCTGTTGTCAAACAGAACCACATTGTGAGAAGTGCGGATCCACCGAACAGAACTTTTTCGGAGAGCTCTCTTGACAGAGGTGGCGAGTACTCTGTGTATTTGAAGCGACAGGGCTGTTTGCGGACTCGATAAGAGCCGAGCCTGTGTGGATAGTTCTTATGCGGCAGCGTGTTATAAGAAGCGATTAGATTGGGATGGGATGGGGACGGTCTCAGTGCGCCCGAGCCCGCCCCAGGACAACTTCGCCACGGAAACCCATCATTCCTGCAAAGCCCCAGCCTATTACGTCCCGTTCACTGTGTCACTTTCACAAAGAGAGGAGTCGTCTCGCTTTACTTCATCTTTTGCACATGTGGTGTCATGTTCTCCAGCGCCAACGCTTGTGAAAACCCCTGCTGTGCAGTCTATTTCAAACCCATTCACACAGCTTTGGCTGGTCTGTGCCTTGAATATAATATGTAACTGGAGGTTACAGTACACACACACACACACACACACACACACACACACACACACACACAGAGCTTTAAGTGAAAACCAGTCTCAGGTTCTTCATTTTGGCTGGACAAGGATGGAATTCTGCTCCAACTTTAAGTTGAGTAAAGTTCACAATATGCTTCTGAAAGAGACCCTGTCTTCACAGGTGAGTGAACACAGGGGCGTTACCAGGCAGTTCAGCAGAAGGCCATTTCAGAAACCTGCCCAGGTGAAAGCCACAGGTGAGGGTGTGTAACCTCTCCAGGTGATGGCCACAGGAGAGGGTGTGTAACCTGCCCAGGTGATGGCCACAGGTGAGAACGTGTAACCTCTCCAGGTGACGGCCACAGGTGAGGGCGTGTAACCTCTCCAGGTGACGGCCACAGGTGAGAACGTGTAACCTCTCCAGGTGATAGGCAAGGATGTTCAGTAATCAATGAAAGTAAATATACATTTATGACTTCTGTATATCTTGTATGTATGCCTTATGATTTTCTACTTATTTCTCTCATCCACTTTTTTTATTTCTCATTTTCACAGAAGCTTGTTATTATACCCAGCCATTGAACTGTTCAGCCTGTACTGAAGTAAATTAGTCGTTTGTAATTTTGTGTCTCTGGTGTTACTCCTGTTGAGGCCTTCCTGGCGTTACATTAATTTCAGGCTCTTTCATGCTGTCTGAACTTGAAGTATCACTGATGTTGTCAGTTATTGAAAGTTTCAGCTTTCCAAACTGAGAAGATTCCTGCTTGAAGCAGCAGATCTGAGTGAGCCGCAGTTACTGCTATAGTAGAGTGTGATATTTTGCAGATGTCTTACCTTTTGCGTTTCGTGTACTGCGTTATCTCGGCACACGTTTAACCAACGGCAAATTAATTTCACGTCTCTGAAATCCCACATGCAGACACACTCCCGACTTGCTCCAGCTCCTGTCGCGTGAGCAGAATTGCCGCGTCCATCTATGCGCTGACCAGCCACCGCCTCTCGCTGATTGAGCGGTCCGTCTGCTCCGGAGGAATCCCTCTGGTACTGAAGGCTGACATTTCGGAGCTAATTACGCTCGGAGTCCCAGCGTGGTATCCAGCTGTTCGTATTAATCTCCGTGTAATACATTCTTAAAGTTTGGGTCACCAACAGATAGCGGACGCACTTCTAGGCATAGATAATTGGTTGAGCTGTAATTGGGGCTAATATAGCTGACTTTCTGCTGTTGTGGGCCTTAAACACTCTTTTGTCAGTCCTGTTTCAGGTGCATAAAAGTTGCTGATACAAATGGGCCCTGAACTATGATGGCTCGACTTACGATGTTTCGATCTTACAACGACGATAGCAATGTGACAAAATTGTAAAAATATTTAAAGTTTTGTGCAGCAGGCAAACGTAGCAACGTATGCGGTATGATATGTTGGGCCGTTGCCGGGATGTACGCATCTCCCGCCTTGTGAGATGCCTCACTCTCGCCAGCGATTGTCTCGGTGTTAGAAGCGTTTTATTTTTCTTTTTTTAGAGAGCATATTTATTTTGTCTCGACTTATGATATTTTCAAGTTACCATGGGGTCATCGGAACGTGTCTCCATCGTAAGTTAGGGGCTACCTGTATACGTTTTCCGGGTTTGTGTCTTGTGAACGGGATCGTGTAAAAATGCCATGTGTGCTGGGGGCAGAGAGGAGTGAATGGGCATTGACGGCTGGCCAGCCCTTCTCCCCACCCCAAAGTACAGAAGTGGAGAGGTTGTCTGCTCCAGAATACGTCTGTCTGCCCCACAAGTTTCCTGCTTGGCTAACATGCAGCAGGCCTGTCGCAGGTTTCTGCATTCCCACAGGTGGATGTGCTTGTGATGTAGCAGTTGCTTGGTAGACTGATGTGTGCCACACGCACCTGGCACGGTGCCCATCTGTCTACACTGGCAAACCTCCAACAGGCTGAGTTTGGAGGGGTGTCTCTCTTCATGTTCCTCGTCCCACAGGACACTGGCTCCTTGGGCAGGTGCAGTTCATGCACCGGGGCGACACGTGCGCAGGAGCGTCTGGCTCGTGGCCTGCGAGGTCTGAGTCCTTTTGACCTCTTGCGTTGCTCTCACTTGGTTTCTCCCTCACCATCTCAGTCCTGCAGAGTCACCCGCTCAAAGCCGGATGGCAGCTCTGGTGCTGCATTCACAACCTGAGGGACTCCTGCTCTGTTTAAAAATGCAAAAATACACAAACGGACCATGTCGCCGAAAGAACGCTTCAGAGGAAGTATTTACAGCAGAAGCTGTATTTAATGGTCAGTCATGGGACCTTTCTGTTTTGGACACCTATATCATCCCCTTTTTAGTTTCCAAATGAGTCTCTTTTTTTTTTTTTACCCCTCCCCCTGTGGACTAATTAGGATGCCAGCTTTGTGGCAGGAGAGATTTTCTGGGCCTTGAATTCCTGGCATTGGCTGAAGGTTCCAGCTGTCAGACTGTCTGTTCTAATTAAGCGGCCCCCATATGAGAGCTTATGGCTCGTGGGTGGCTCGGGTATTGGGGGGTATTTTTAAAGATGTCATTTTGCCCCAGGGCCGGTCAGAGGACTTTTGCTTTATTAATTACCAGATGTTAAAACTATTAGGCATGTACAGATGTGTAGATTTCTCCCTCTGAAAACTGGAGAGCCATTGTCCTTTGGCCCGGGCGTAACGAAAACTCTGTCTTGGCTTTGTCCCTCATTTGGCTTGTGATGCACAAGTTGTTGTGGTTAATTTCGGTTCCTGAGCTGGCAGAGCAGGACTTTGAGAACAAAGGTCTGTCCCTGTGACACTTTACACACGGACATGAGCTCGACTCGTTATTAATTGAAAGAGAAGCGTCATTCTTTCCTACCCTCCTGGCCCCCTGGACGTTGCCTGCATCAATCTCCGAAGGAGGACACCAGCCAAAAAATGTCACTGGACAAAATGGGATGGCCTCCTGACCTGCCCCCCTCTCACTTTTTTTCCCCTCACCATAATAAAACTTAATAAAAACAACTCTGTCACCTCATGTCACTGTACCATCATGCTTCTCGGGACCAGCGAAGGTGCCATTTGTCACATTTTCGGCTCGGCCCCTCGTCTGCAGGAGAGCGTTGGGCGCTTGCGGGGAGAAGCAGGCGGGGCGTTGATGTGATGTACATCAGGGCTGTCAGCGTGGGCCTGTCTGGCGGTCTGGATGGCTCCCCTACAGAGACACGCAGACACTTCCTTGTGGTGTGGCTGCTTCCAGTGCATGTATGATGTTGGCGGAGCAGTCCGACACCTGCTGACACTGCTCCAGACGTTACAAGGCAGTATGGCCAGCCGGGCCGCGCCATGAGCTGCATTGAGCCTGTAATTATCCAGGGCTTTACCGTCAGCCTCACAAGCGAATTAACACGAGTTTCCACAAACCCTCACGACTGATCTCTTTGGCCTCATTTTTGTTTGGTACAGTTTACACTTGTGTACCGTACCGTGTGTCCAGTTACCCTTAACCTGGGATGTTTTGTGTTCTGGACAGTCACTATGTGGCAGGGTTACCTTCTGTGTCAGTAACAGGCTGGGATTGTGCAATATGTCATCAATGTTTGTTCTTGCACTACGTTGTTGCGGACACCCACGTTGGAACTGTTGAGCTGGGTTTGCCGTAGGTGAGTCTGGCGCTCGCGGTTGTTGGCATGTGCCACTATGGTGAAAGCAGTATTGGCATGCGGGCCAGTGTACAATGCCCGGGACTTGGCAGCTTCCACCCGATGTCCTCAGAGGGTTCAGCGCTGGCTGCCAGGCTCCAGAAAACCCTCCCCCACCTCGACTTGAGCCACTCCTGACGGTGAATTATGAACGCTTGTCCAGAAGATGCTCCTATGCAGCAAATCTGTGGTCGAGTCTGGCCTTTGGAGCCCAGAGAAGAGAACCCCGCCTCCATCCACCTCCTACTGGGCCTGTTCCACTTTTCCCGGGGCTCCAAGGTGTTCCCGCTTGTGAATAATTAAGGAGGCCTGTAATAAAAGCAGCCCGGCAGTGGTCCCCGCTGGGTCTCATTATGCTGGACGGGCAGGCGGGGTGACGCACAGGGGTCAGCTGTGCGTCTGTCCCGAGGCGGCTCGTCATCCCTCATGACAGAGGCTGCAGGAGCTGCGTTGACGCTGGTTCCAGTGTCCGGCACGGTTCTCTACGATTAGGCGTAGAGGTTCTGCTCCTTACTGGGGTAGGGTGGCCCGTGCAGGCTGTCGTCACTGGTCCAAATGCAAACGAGCACAAAAACCTTCAGCCAGGCCCATTTCGGCCTCACTGGTGTGTTGCTTGCCAGGTTGGTGCTGTGCTGCGTAGCATGCAGCAGACCTGCGATGGGTGTGATTGCGCACTGACTTTGTACCACAAGGCTCATACCTTCTGGAAGCTTCTCTGCAACTGCCAGTCACCTCGGACTGGGAGGGGAGGACTTCGAAACACCACCCATTCCTTTGACCGCCCCCCTTGTTTGTCCATGGAGGGTCCATCCTGAAAATAGTCTTGTTAAAGGAGGTTACAAGGACACTGAGCTCCTCGCTGACAGAATGGTGGTGGGGTTCACAATGGTAACCCACAACTCGTGTTTCCTTTCTGGTTTTATTTTTAATCTTACACCTGTGCCAAGAGACAGAAAATAGACACGTAGAGACACAGCTGTTAATACAAAGCCCTAAAGAGAGACATCCGGCAGACACTCATCCGTCTCAAAACCTCATTCTCTGCTCGGATCATTTGGAGTTTGTGTGAACCATTAAAATTCAGTAGAAGCTGTCACTGGTGAATGTCTTTGTCGTACCGCAGATATGAAATAAATTATTGTAGACAAACAAAGCGAAATTGTTTGCACAGCAGGCAAATGCCAGAAAATTGTAGTTCAATAAATTATTGCCCCTGTAGTTTGACATTTTAGGCGTGCCATTTATTGTCGATATTTAATCCAGAACATAGTATGGGGGAGGCAGTAGCTCCTGTCTCATAACCCCCCCCCCCACACACACACACACACACACACACACACACACACACTCACTCTTCATCAGCAAACGCCACAGCCCTCTTCTTTATAAAGGACTTTTAATTAAACTGACCTCCTGACCTTTGATAGGCACTTGTTAAATAATTATTGGCTCAAAAATGACAGGGAGTGGCGTGGTGATGCATGGCCAGAGTCTGTCTTCAGGTCCACCTGAAGGTTGATGCACGTCTGTGCTGCGACGCTGTCATGCTCCAGGTCACCACAAGGGGGCAGCATCACAGTAGAAATGCATCCAATTGGAACACCGTGGAGGCTCAGGACTGAGTCTACTGGGGCATGACTGGAGGGTGAGTACAGGGATGCATGACTGGAGGGGCGATAACAGCACCCAAAGTGGTTTGTGTGTTTCTGCCACAGTGCCGTATGTGTCAGTAACACCCTGATATGTGGCAGTTACCACAGACAAACAGTTCTGCACTGGGTCGCAGTGGGGGAGGGATACTCTGTATTTAACACGACCCATTTCTCAAAACAACTGACACTGTGGCCCTCTGCTTCCAGGGACCAATTTGTGTTTTATGGGGTGAAAGGGGTGTTTGGAAAGTGCAGATGTACACTTCTATGCCCTTGAAAGGTGTGTGTACAAGTGGTGTGTACCTCATAATCAACACTGCTGCTGAGAGAGATAATCCCATTGCCCCCACCAAACACAACATGGTACTTCAGCCCCAAATCACCCCCCTTTCTCACGGGAGCCCTGGGCAGACAGATTTTAAACACTGTCTGACTGCATGATTCTAAGGCTGACACCTCCTGTGCACTTTGGTTCAGTCTGGAAAATGATCATTTGGGGTAAGTATCTATGCATACACCTGTTTTCGTTTTTATTTCCAGAGTTTGTAAATCAGCTGCATTTCGACATCCAAAAGCTGATTCTGTAATCAGTCATAAACGTAACGACAGCACATGTAATAAATGTGGTTCAAACTCCTGCTGTGTTTAAACTGGTTGTTATAAGAGTTGAAGCTGCAACCTCTGCACTGGGTCGCAGTGTACCTCCTCAGGTACGTCTGACCCCCGTGCCTGTGCTCCTCAGGTACGTCTGACCCCCGCGCCTGTGCTCCTCAGGTACGTCTGACCCCCGCGCCTGTGCTCCTCAGGTACGTCTGACCCCCGCGCCTGTGCTCCTCAGGTACGTCTGACCCCCGCGCCTGTGCTCCTCAGGTACGTCTGACCCCCGCGCCTGTGCTCCTC
>JABJVR010047082.1:0-29083 GCA_025773905.1 Chitala chitala
TGTCACCTTAGTATTACTGGTACACGTGTACACTGTGTACTGTTACCTTAGTATTACTGGTACACGTGTACACTGTGTACTGTCACCTTAGTATTACTAGTACACGTGTACACTGTGTACTGTCACCTTAGTATTACTGGTACACGTGTACACTGTGCACTGTTACCTTAGGATTGCTGGTACACGTGTACACTGTGTACTGTCACCTTAGTATTACTGGTACACGTGTACACTGTGTACTGTCACCTTAGTATTACTGGTACACGTGTACACTGTGTACTGTTACCTTAGTATTACTGGTACACGTGTACACTGTGTACTGTCACCTTAGTATTACTAGTACACGTGTACACTGTGTACTGTCACCTTAGTATTACTGGTACACGTGTACACTGTGCACTGTTAGCTTAGGATTGCTGGTACACGTGTACACTGTGCACTGTTACCTTAGGATTGCTGGTACACGTGTACACTGTCTACTTTTGCAATGCACTGTGTCAAATCTTTGTCACCAATTACTTGAAATTTGTTTTAGATGCTTTAAAATCTGGGAACTGCTTGTTCAAAAAATTTGTAAAAGGTTGCATATCAGTATGTTCTCAAGAGCAGCAGTGCCAAACTCTGTAACAACACTGCTGTTTTATCTCCGTTACTGAATAAAGATTAGTCATTGTCTTTTACAGGGCACAACTCTTGTTTCTTGGAGCTGTCACATGACCATCGCTGCATGGTGTATGTAGGAGGTGTCATAATCAACAAGGCTCAATTAAACAAGATTTAGTATATTAGGCTCATCAAAGTCAAGGACTGCACTTCTAAGCTGTACTGAGGAAACGACGACCCTGAAAAAGGGCCTTCTTATTCACACCAGCGTTGAAATGCCTAACAATTCACCACGATGTGAACAAGTAAGCAGTAAAAGAAGCAAACACCATAGGCCTGTAATATCCCTGCACTCATGTATTACATGTTGCACAGTGGACAATCTTATCACTGCAGGACAGTCTGAGTTGATAAAAGACATACATGAAAAATCAGTTTAAACTTATTTGTGTATGTCATCTTGGTGCATTGTAATTACTCAAAGCACAGAATCTTTTTCACCATTGACTTCATATCTGATGCAGGAGACAATAACAGAAGTAGTGAATGTGAGATTGAAAAGAATAGTTTTCAAAGCCATAATATCTCACACAACAAAATTGGAAACAGACTTTTTAAAGAGAAAATGAAGCAGTATTGTATGAACAGTACCTGTATTAAATAGAACTTTGTGGAAATTATGTTTTGAATTTCAGATCAGGGACCATGTGGCTTCTAATTCAGTACTGAAACATGAAATTAAATAGCTGATTTGGTTACACATAGACTAGAACACCTCTTTGAATCTTCTACACAACATTTTTGAACACTTGTGTTAATCCTCATAGACTTAATATTACGAATTACAAGGTTGAAAGTTTCCGTGTTGTCTTGTGAAAGACGATTTATATTTGACAGGCAAGTACAAGCATGTCTGTATCATAACAGATCAGCCCAAAATTAACCTGGGAGCTCATGAGAGTAACAGCATGTGGTTAATGTGAGTGTAAATCCTCTTCTATCCCGCATACACAGAAACAAGACCCATGGGCTGGCATGAGGTCTGTAAGCAGATGAGCACGTCACTCACCAGCAACAGACTTATGGATTCTTCTCAGTGTTCATTTTTAGAGCTGCAACATTCCTCCACAGAAAGACTGCAGCTGCTCAGGAAACACATGCCTCACATTAGCATTCATGTCATCTTTAGGAGACCTGCACGGGACGACCACAGAATCCTAACACAAACACGGCCTTCCAATGCAGCAGGCATGAAGCTACAACTTTGACTTTGTGTTTTAGGTAAAAGCATATATGACACTGAAAGTAATGACTAAGCCTCAACCCTCCACTGATATAGTGTTACCTCTTAGCATATACCTGGTAGAGAGAACAAAGTGCAGCCGAAAGTAGCAATTCCTTCTTAAATTAAGGTCCTCATGCACTATTCAGGTTAAAGTGTGGCCAGAATTGGACAGTGTTGCTAATCCTGTATGAAAATACATGCAAAGGGTAGATGCTTTCCCATGGGAAAAAAGCTGGCCAATCAAAAACCAGCTTGCAAATGGATGTGACTGGTGTAGGTTATACATTCCTTATCAAAGATGCTCATAATAATAATAATAATAATAATAATAATAATAATAATAATTATTATTATTATTATTATTATTATTATTATTAGATAAAATTATTCACATTATATTGTACTGCCATCTGGCACACTGGTTGCACTGGCACACTGGTTAGCACAGTTGCTTTGTATTTCCGATGAATTACAATCATCCAAAATGCAGCTGCTAGAATTATAACCAGAAGCAAAAGCAAAATTATAAACAAAAGCAAAATGATCATACAAGTCCATACTGTTCTCACTCCAGTGGCTTTCTGTTATGTACAGGGAAGATTTCAAAATTCTGTTGACATGTAAGACACTCAAAGGTGAAGCACCAGTATATTTAAGGGAGTTGATTAAAACATATAAAACAGTTGATTAAAACATATACTCCAAATCTTTCCTTACAATCTCAAAATGTGGGCCTTCTTTCCCATCCACGCTTACATAAAAGAATTGGCTCTAGAACATTTAGTTACAGAGCCCCTAGTCTATGGAGCAGTCGGCCTGGATACATATAGGATGCCAGATCTGTGTCAATCTTTAAATCCCGACTGACGACCTATTTCTTTGATTTATCTTACCCACAACAATCTCCATACCTCACTGTAATTAACACTGCTGTACATGCCAATGTACACTGGTATTTTGTTATGTGACTGCCAGTGTTTTCATTATGAACTAACCCCTCTCTGGAATTTTTCTCTGCCCATATCTACCTGGTACCCAACTGGGCACCATCTGAACAGGATGCCCTGATAGAGTTGCTGACACCCAGACTATTCCCGTCCAGGTGAGGCCTTCACCCAAGGGATGCTGCAAGCATATAGAGACCTACTCCTGCATCTGGAGCACAAACTGACTCTATATTGCCATTTACATTGATAACCTCCGTTAGTAATTTTGTATTCTGTAATGTTGGCATGCCCAGGAGTGGCTGGGCAGCCAGCTGACCTTGGGCCCCCAGAGTTTTTTTTTTTTTTTCCCCACTTTAACTTCAATCATCCCACTGTTAATTCTTTATAACAACTGTAATCTATTCCTGTAAAGTGCTTTGAGGCAACTTGTTGTGAAAGGTGCTATATAAAAACAAATTGAATTGAACTGAATTGATGCCAGAGGTTCAAATCCCCACCAGTGCCAGTCCTGAGCCTAGATAAAAAGGAACAGTAGTATCAGGATGAGCATCCAGCATAAAAACCTGTGTGAATTCGATGTGCAGATTGTTAAGCGAATACTGGTTGACCTGCAGTGGTGTCCTCCTCATGGGGAACATTCAAAGGAAAAAACATATTTTGCTGCAGTCAGAATAAAAAATGTGTTGTGACTTATTAATCACTATGGATAAAGCATATTTCTAAGGTCTGCTGCAAAGAGGGCAAGTTCCATAATTGTTTTGCTACCTTTGGAAACTTTACTAACAGGTCTGAGCAGCAATAATCAACGCAGTTTAGCCAACACACAAATCGTATATAAAGCTCTGCTGACTGAGGCTGAATTATTCTCACCAGCTTTAAGCATACGCATGGAGCATGTCTGAAAAACTAGACAGAAATACTTTGAGGTATATTCAAAGACAAAAACAAAACATAAAAAAGGCACTCTGTGATGGATTTGCACTCCGCCCAGGGTGTCCCCTGCCCTGTGCCCTGTGCTTCCTGGGCTCTAGGCTTCCAGCGACCCTGAATTGGTTAAGGCAGTATAGTGAATGAGCAAGAAAAAGGCACTGCATGAACTCTATATTTTGTCTGTCGACTGACCTTTTCGTCAAAATGTGTGGACAGCAGCACATTGAACTCAATGGCTCTGACACAGGTCGGAAATGGATCTGGAAATAGTTGGTATGTGTTCTATGCATGAAGACCTACAAATTATATATCACAAGTCCACAAAAACAGCACACATCAGGTACTTTTCATAAATGACTCTTTCTTAAACATTCATAAATACATATTAAACTAGTGAAGCATAACATCTGCATTTATTAGAGGAAACCCAAGAAAAATATGCTTCATAAGAAGTGCGCTGTCTTTGCTGGAAGCGACGGGCTCGAATGGGTAAACTAGAGGTGCACAGGTGAATCTCATATTCCAGGGAATGGGATTTGGACCAGATGACAGAAGTTTGCACACTGGTCCGTGTAGTTGGGTGCCGAAAGGACAGCGACCTGGGGTTGCGAGAATGTGTAAATCCTGGTGTGAATGGACATCGCAGTGTTACTTTTATGCTAATTATGAACCATTGTTTTCAAGTGTTCATTGTAATTTTTTAATGAGCTGAAAGAAAATACATGGTTTGTGAAAGTCCAAATTAAAAAAGAGAGATAATGCATACTGATTGTAGTATAACATTGTTGATTGAAACAAAAAGCATCTGACAATTACCTTGATTTTTCACATACCAATAGGTAAGAACTATTAACTCTGTAGGCAGTAGACCCATGCAGGTAGTTCCATTAAAATTAATGTGAAACGGGAGAAAATTCCAGCATAGCATAACAACCTTATATACACAAATATCTGAGGATATCCATGTTAGCGTGGCCATAAAAAAGGCCTCAGTGACCTTCTGAGCCTGAAGACCAGCACTGCTCACAGTTTAAATGGTCTCATTACCAACGTCTGTCCGGGAGTTCTTCAATGGTGAAAAATAATTGGTGTTGTTACAATGGGGGAGATCAGAGTTAAAATCTGAGCCAGGCGTCTCGGCAGACGGCTGCTTCAGCACCTCCTGGAGAGCTGTCAGATGCCTGCCGATTGCAGCAGAAGATGTGGAATACCACCGTCGTAAGAGTGCATGGTCATGTGAAAAAGGAAGTAGACTGCCTTGAGGGTGGATTAAGGAAGAACATAACTGACGTGCTATCTTTTGGGATCATTTGGAGACAAACCTTGGGCATAACAAAATTTAACACATTGCTATAGTAACATGTTAACCTGTTCAGCAATAAAGGTTCGTTTAATTTACATTTAACTATTGCTTAACAGGGACTGCAGTACCCATTTGTACTTTGCTTAAGTGCTATTGAGTGGGAAGCATATTTTACATAGTTTTTTAATGCATTTCTTCAGTAAGGCTAAAGTGACAGAGCCAACAAGAAAATTACTTGTTTGCAGCTAACATCGCTTTAGACAATAAATAAATAAATGGATGAATTAATTAATGGAGCTCCAGAGTGACTCAGCAAGGCACAAGGCCCTAGATACAAAATACAAAAGCACAAAACCCGATGCACAAAGAATAATGCAGTTTACACTGCAGGAGGAATGTGCCACAGCCTTACCAGGAGTTCCATAGTGGTTTGGCACAAATGTCAGCACAGTGCTGTGCGTGGGAGTTTATTCTGCAGTTGGAACATTCTGACTGGGAGCCCACAGCAGTGATTCAGCTAAAATGTCACTGCATTATACAGTGTTGTAATTTATACTGCAGGTAAAATGTGCCACAATACTGACCAGGAGCTCCAATGCGGTTCATCTGAAATCATCTTGAAAACGTGCTCATTATTGGTGATTCCAGTTAGAAATGACAGAATCCCTAACTGTTATAAAACAGCAGTGTCCATTTAATATCTTCCTGGGTGCAGTCTCTGGCAGTGAGGCAAAACTGGAATCAATTTCCACCACTAAAGTCTGCAGCTTGATTGTTCATTTTGAAACTAATGATATACAGTTGAGCACAAAGCTTGACTATTGCATAGAGATGTAACCCATAGCACGCTACTCTTGTTAAACAACTGATTAGAGAGTTAGAATGCATAGTCTTTGTTAATAATTCTGGTTTCTATAAACGGGTCAATATCTGTCAAATAACCAGATCAACACGTTTGCATAGGGGCACGAAAAAAAACCAAATATGGAGTTGATGGTCAGCATGTTAGTGTGTCCTTTCGATAAGTCTTTCACCTTTTTCAAGGTTAATTTTCAAGGTCCGTCTGTAGCTTTCAAAGGAAAGATTGCATCAATAGAGTATGCCACAAAAACTGATACAGGCAACACATATTGAAAACTTCAATTACAGCATCTGTGTTAAAATGACATTTAACCAGGTTAGACAAGCTTTCACTGACACAACCCATTAAACCCCAAGATAGTGACAATGACCAGGCACTATTCCTAATATATAAAATATACAACACGGACTCAAACTGAAATAGCGCACACTTAGACCTTACTGATGACAACAAACATCAATCAAACAATCCGACTTCTTGTTTAAGACTACAGTTAACTTAAAATTACAAAGGACAATTTAATAGAATTTTTAAATAAAAAAACTTACTTTGGATACAAATCAATAGGTTGCTAAGAAGTCTGATATGTACCTATACGTTGTGCACACTTAGACTCAGCACGTCTGAATAATCTGATTAACGAAAAACACCTGTCTGTTAGATCCCATCCCAGCTAAATATTACCTGAACATTCTCTAGAAGTACAATGAAGACTTACTATGGGCACATCACCTGCTTTAGCCATCATATCTAACCAGTTAAAAGTTGCATTTGTTATGGTATTCCTTAAGAAAATTAATTTGGATCCATACATATTTAAGTCCTGTTTGGGAACATCCTTTTCTTTCTAAAATTATAGATATAATAGTTGGACACAACTGCAGTCCAGGATGCACAAACACACTGAAACTGCTTTAACACTGTAAATGACTGAAGTGTTAACAGCTGATGCCAGGAACAGGTGTGCTTGTCCTTCTAGATCCCAGTGTCGCCTATAAGTAAACATGATATTAATAACATTCATAGAATGATGAGCTGGTTTCGCTCATTTCATTTACAGAATGTAGGCCTCCATGTTAATCCCCATGTAAAGCATGTGTTAAAATGCTGTTTGGCTAAAGGACCCTGAGCCTACAGAGCAGCCTGCTTACTTACATACTGGTTACCAAATCAGTTGCATGATTTAAATTTATTATGAATACACATGTTCTTTCTTTCAGTCTCACACCACACAGCTCACTGTAATTACAGCTGCTGCTGTCTATTGCCTTGTACCTTTGTGTTTTCTGTGCTTTCCAAGAAATGTCCAAACATCTGTTCTGACCTACCTTTACCGCTCTCTTCCCCACATTTCAATGGTGCCTGGGGTACAGAACAGCAACACACACACACACACACACACACACACACACGCACGCACACACACACACACGCTGTTTTTCCTACACACTACAGTTTTTGGCTCTACTTGTCATGTGCTGTCTGCCATTAACTTTAGAGCTACACTTCTCTGTTTAAATTCATTGTGAAGTCTCTTAATGACAATGCTGTTTTGAAAGGTGCCATGTAAAAAGGTATCATATAAAAATGAATTGAGCTAAACAAAAATATATTGAATAATGTCAAAAAAGAGTGTCTGCCAAATAATAATACACATTAGCCTTTTTCAATAAGACCAAAAACATTCCTTAAGTGTACAGTAAAGATTCTCAAAATAGCATATTTAATCTTCTTGAAAGAAAAATTCATAAAGATCCAAATAGATCCAAAAATTACCTGTAACTCCATTATTTGAATGTATTACAAACATTTTAACCTCTATTCCTTACCCCTTGAATCATTTTTATTTTGGACAAATATTCTTTTATGAAGCATGTTCATTGTTCAACCACTCAAATTCAAATCTACACTAAGCATGCACAGCTAAATTTCTCTATAAAATAGAGGGAGGGATGAAGTATGATCTTTATACATTATTTGTTTTGCAGAGAGATGCAATGCTTGTTTTAATTTTATTACACAGAGGTCTATGAGCAGCTGAAATGACAGAAAACCTTTCTTTAGACCTTTCTTTTGTAATGTCTTTTTAAACTCTGTTTATGTATGGTATATTAAATACATTTAAACAATTCTTCCTCTGCATCACCTATTTTTGCTCTGGGATCGTACTTCAGTCTCCTATGACACTCAAACAGTACCTGGATTAATGCTGGAAAGACTTATTAGCTGAGATGTACCAGTGATATATAATCTTTTCAAATATGCGATGGATACACATTACAACAGATCATAACCATGTAAAAAATTGTGAATTAAGGTTCAAAGCAAAGACACGCTGTGTATAAGGTCCAGTCAACATTTACATTAGCTAGCAGAAAACTAACAGCCATTTCGGAATGGACAGCAATAGCTATAGTTAATATAAGTCTGTTTAAACAAAAGTGTGGCATTTATAAAATTTAAGTGAAACATGGCTGACTTCCTTGCTAGAATTCGTAAGATGGACTGCATGCAAACATACTACCAAACTCTAACTGATCTGTTCAGTAAAACCTGGTGACTCAATGGGTAGAACATCAGGCTGTGATATACAGAATTTTCCTGATTCAAATCCAAGCCCAGCCACCAGGTGCGTCCTTGAGCAAGACACCCAGTGCTAGCTCCATGTAACCTATATGTGAAGTGCTGTAGGTTGCTTTGGATAAAAGTGTCTGCCAAATGAATAAAATAATGGCTATACCATCTGTCTTTCAAGTACTGTATATATTTTTTTCCAGGGACTTATGTTAAAATCACAAAACACCCAAAAAAGCCATGGCTAAACCATGACAACCATGGAAATAAAAGGGTGATAAAGTCCAGTTTTTGCATCTTTAACAGAGCTGATATTATTTGTAAGGCTACTGAATAATGATGGAAAAGTGGTTACATAAACCACTCCACTCTGGTGAACTTACAGGCATTGTTGTGGGGTGACACAGTACACCATCAGTTTTATTTTATAAGAGAAAGTTCAGAGTATATTCTAATGCATTATTGTATCAAGTTCACAACGTATCATTATCCACCTCCAGCACAATTTGTTTGGAAGCAGCTCTGAGCACTGCATGCGTGCAATTTGTACTTTCTCTCTGTGCGTTTCCGATTTCCTTCAGGTGCTCCACCTCTCTTCCATAACGTGCAGCACAGGTGATTCAGCAACTCCACGCTGGTCCAGTGTACCTGTGTTGTTTTGGATGCCAGTCTAGAATGTAGCCCACCCTGCATCTTGCATGTACTCCCTCAGATAAATGCCTCTCCACCAAAGCCCAGCTTTGCGTTTGCAGAATAAAAAAACATGATGTAATAACGGCTTTTTGCACAACATGACAGATGAGCATTTGTATTTTAGAAAACACACAAACCAGGACAATTTCTAGGATTAAGCTCCATGTGTACCGTAATTTGCTCAATGGGCAGCACATCAGGTTCTGATGAGAAAGTCTACCGGTTCAAATCCTGCCCCAGTCCCCAGGTGTGTCCCTGAGAAAGACTCTTTGCGCAACCCCCCCCCCTCCCAGGTGCTGAAAAATGGCTGCGCTGCTGTTTCCCCAGGGGAGTTAAATGCAGGGAACAAATTTCCCTGTTGTGGGACTAATGGATTAATAAATAATTATATTACCTGAAGTTAAAATTCCCAGGTCACAGTAAGGTCTTGGTGGAAATGTTTGATCCCTCTCTTAGCAATAATAGAACTTAAATTGCGGTGGCATATTTTACCAGTTTGAAACTATACAAGAATGCTAACTGTCTTTGAAGCGTGACATTGCTGATAGGCTGTTCACACTCCAAACTGATGCACCAGATCTACAACTTAAAACTCTATAACTTCTCATTGTCAAAGTTCCAGTGACTGCATCAGACATAGCGAAAGGTACAAAAAAAAGATGTCATTATGAGGAAGGCAAAATACGTTAATTGGGTGGTCTTATCTCTACGCACCGTGGGACTATTTTTTTGAGAGTGATTATTCATGCATCACTGAGACCTGCTCTTCAACCTGAGCTGCACAAAAACCAAAGAACAAAGAGTCCCTGATGAGACCTCACTTTGGTGGCCACGCTTTTCACAGTTTGAGAGACAGGGTGAAACTACTGCTAAAGTATGAAGACAGTATTCGATGCACCTAAACAGTAACACAAACAGCACCGTTTTGTCCATGGCGGCATTTACACGTTGTGTTTTTGTGCTGTTTTCAGTACACATTCACTATGGGCTGAAGTGAGTCGAGTATCCAGTGCATCAGCTAAATAACTGAACATGTCAATAGATTTACTTACTTCTATTGAACAAGGACCAAGGCAAGAGGTGAGAGGAAGTCGGGTATTAGCTGGCCGACTGTTGATTTATATACATGTCATTATTTGGGCTGTAAGAGAAATTGCAGTTTAGTGCTGTTTTTCCCTGTGTGTTAGTCTAATTAAAGTGTTTTCTGGCAGAATGTCAACCCCCTTCTGTGTTCATTAAAAACAAAATTAAAAGGAATACACATGCCACATGGCTATGCTGTTTTACACAGCCTCAATCTATAGCGCTTTTTATTTTGATTTTTAAAAGCTCCGATAATGACCTTCAGTCTACATCACAGGAGTTGTAGAGTTCCTCAATCCAAGTGTAGTGAAACACAAATGCAGAGTGAAGGTTAAGGTAAAACTCTGACTTACCACTTTTTATTTTTGTGTGCAAAAGCGCCGCTCTTTCACTGAACGAAAAACCTCACGTTTAAGAGCATGGCTGTTGGTGGTGCAACCAGGGTTACCACAGGGAAATATGGACAAATGCTTCCTGCCAGGTCAATCTAATGTTCAGGCTGGGGTTTATAGGAAAGGAGAAAGATAAAACCCTTGAAAGGATAAATTGAGTTCAGTTCTACATAGGTGACAACACAAGCATGCAAAATAAAATGTACATCGATACTGCTTATGGCTATTTAAGGCCATGAATCTGTAATATTATTCTTAATGTTTAATCCCTCATTGCACAAATAGTAGGACTGGACAAAATAAAACAGGAGAGCGAAATAAGGGCCAGTGAAGTTAGTGTTTTCAATAACTTCAAAAACAAGCATGTCATGTAACAAAACATCTTGAACATGTGAAACTATATGTACAATGTATAATATATAATTTCCTGGCCATCATTATTATTTGTCTTTGATATTGTGATCATGTTTTTGCCTAATAATTAAATTACTTATCACAATTATTCAGGGTATTTATTTAAGTTACAAGAGATGTAAAATGTTAAATGGAGGGACGAAATACTTGATGTTTATATATATAAATAATACAGTATATTCTCACTCTGTAGATTATGTGTTGCAGATATCAGTCTATAAAGGCATGACGATACACAGAAGTGCAAAAACGAATTGCAGAGTATAGATTAGAGGTTGTGTATCATGTTAAGTAGTGCTAAACTCTGTTCTAAAAAAACTTGCTGTACTGGTCATTTTTTGTTGGCTACAGTAACAGGCCTGCTGCCCTAGAAACCACTAGAAACAACACAATGTTTTCTGGTGACTCAGAAAACTACACTGTAATTGTAAAAATTATGACCATTTGATTGCAAGGTGCCTGCACAGAAACACACCTGTAATAATACAGGAATGAAGCTGCCGTTCACAAAACGCCCCTTTACCACAGATGTGGTTTGAAGGCAGCTATCAGCAATCACGAAATGCTCTTCATTTTAAAGCTGAAATCCCACAGAACCTTACACTGTTTACATCTCACCTTTACAATATGTACTGAATACTTCACTGCCAGCTCTGAAAGACTTTAAATTACTACCAGGCAAAACAATATTCTTCATTTATAGTATCTGTCTCATTGAACAAAGACAAGAATGTGACAGTATATATATAAATATCTGTATAATAATAATAGTAGAAAGACAGAACGACCTAGCTACTGAAGAACCTTTCTCCTGAAATTGGACACAGAAAAATGGATAACAGCAGCAATAACAGCAGGAGGCAAACACAGATATGTTGGCCTGTCGCTGGCCAGGGCTGGAAAGCAGTGACTAAATATCCAAGGCTACAGAAACACCTGCACAGCTTGGTCTCTGGGTGGCCTGCTGAAAGGGAAGCTGCTGCAACACACAAGGATTTCCACTCCCAGCTCTGAGCATCTAGAGATATATGAGTCAAACTGGCCCTGGGTCAGAAACATCATGGTACACATGGGACGGATTCAGTTCTGTGTGCAGCGGACGAACAGTGCCACGGCTTGTTTGTGTCACCTTAAAGTGTTAGGACAGCAGCACTGTTCATTCACACTCTGGGGAAAGCCGAACATTCCAGAGAGTGTGCTGCATCTTCTTTTTTCTTCTTCTTGGGTAATTTAACAAAACAGGGCACTGACCCAGAACCAGTTACAACTTTACACCGATAACCTTAAAACTCACCCTTTATGCCCTTACTTGCTCTGCCTTGGCGGTGGACCAAACATTTTTACTCTTTTGGGTAGTAACATATGAGTACTCTTGTATTTACTTGTGTTTGTTAAAGAGGAAGATTGACAGGAAATGCTTCAACAAATTGCAAATGCAATAAACATCACGTTCTGTGTTTGTACACGAAACAGGAAAGCAAACAGTGTAATTACACTTCAGTACCATATTAAAATGGTATTTGTAACAATAATAATAAATTTCATATAACAAATTATCTAAAAAATATATGTTATACTGGTAGTGGTGTCTGGTCTCTTCTTAGACTCTGGCCCCTGCAATTCGGCCCTGGATAAGCAACAGAAGATGGAATGGCGTGTTATACTGGTAACTTAAATCAAAGATAGTTTCTAAATGAATGCAGACAGATACAAGAGTCACTACAATTTCTACAGTAAATATTGAAACATATCTACAGCATTAGATTACCATTCATTCACATAATCTCTGCATGTCTTTAAATCAAGGTAAAGTAAAAAGTATTTAAAAAAACTTAATTAAATGAAACTATAATGTATTATTCCTTACTGTTACCATCACACTGGAGAACTTGCTAAATGAGACACTACCCCTTATGACAGCACACATCAAATTTAATGTAACAAAAAACAGTGCACAGTACTGCATTACAACATAAAATGCACAATTTGTTTTTCACCTAAAAGAAGCGGTGGTACATTACCTTCATCACACCACATAATAAAAGCACTTAGCCTTCCTCTTCCTCACCCCGGAGAAACACATTTTGCTGCTGGACAGCATGCTGCAGAGAGCACACGCGGTGCTGAAAAGTGCTATGAATACTTTCGTGGAGCATCACCGTGCAGCCGGAATGTGGCACAGCCTAATCAGAGTGATTATGGGATGCTGTTTGTATGTACTGCGACCGGCAGCTTTCAAGTCACCATAGTGAAGCACAGCATTTGGTTTTGGGAAACATGGCTGTAGAATGTCATAGAAATGCAAGTATAAATATGGAAGGAATGTCCTTCCCACCCCCTCAGTACCCCTGTGTGTGGTGCTCTGCAGCTCTGCCCTGGCCATATTCCAATCTCGATCTTGTAGTAGACACACAGAGACATCCTCACACCACTTCAGGTGAGACCACTTCCAAGATGTCAAAACCATCAGGGATATGACTAAGTTATCTAGGGTATATACTCACCTAGGCCCACTGGTTTTTGACTTCTTTGGCTCTCAGTAAAAACTAAGTAAATATTCGTAACAGCATAGTGATGCAGATTTTTAATGCATGCCTTTGTTTAAACAAATTTAGCAATAGCATTATTAACATATTCCATACATCTACATAAAAATTTTGTAAGTGAAGATCTATCCAAAATTTTTCATAGGGCAATCCAACTATAAAACTAGACCTCTGAAAAAAAACTTTTGTCCACTCAAAATCATCAGCCATCATTTAGTCTGGGTAGTCGAAAAAAACATGCATCCAGATTTAAAGTCCCGTGACCAATGGGCTTACTGAGGAGCATAAAGATATTTTCATGACGTGTGACTAATGTAAAGACTGAAGTAATGCTCTGGCCAGAGTGAGACTCGGGTTCTGAAACTGAACACACCAGAACTGCTCCAGGCCTTCCAGCAGGCTTCACAGCAGCCGTTGTCAATGGCAACTGCACATTTTCAATGAGCATATTCCAGATTTAAATCCACTTTAACCCACTTTAGGGTGGTAAAATCAGTAAAAATTCATAGTTGAGACTTAAATTTTAATTGGTTTTGTTTTCGACCAACAGTAAAAGCCATATGACAGCTTCATTACTGAATTATACTAGAAAATTTGTATTTTAATCACTAAAAACTGTATTTTTATATTCCTATACCTTTCCTGTGGTATTTATATAAATGTTGTAAAGCACAAGATACTGATGTATTCATGATAAAATGAAAAATATTTAAATATACTGCCTGCTTTTTAAGGTATTCCTTCAATATGGTGCCTGTACTTCTGTACTCCCAAAATATCTGGAAAATATCTTCTGTATTGAAGGGGCATTGTAGCTCAGTGTTTACCTTGGGGTGTTCAAATCCCACTTTACCCTGTGGGTGTGGAGGTCGGATGTTCTCCTCGCACTTCATGGATTTCCTCCAGGCTTCCTCCCCCAGTCCAACCATGTGTTGCAGGTTGATTGGCCGTAGTGTGTGTATTTTTGTGTGTGCAACTGTGGCCTGCAATGGGTTGGGAATCTATTTAGTACCTTGTACCCTGACTTGTATCCTAACCTTCCTGGGATAGGGTCTAGGCTTCTTCCTAACCCTGTGTAGGACAAGTGGTATGAAAAATGAATGAATGGAGTCTTAATTGTTGTCGGTAACATAAAATAAAACTTGATTTTTAGAGTGTTTTATCTACAACACTGTAGAAACTAATAAACAACGAGAACTTTAATTTCACAACTAGCCACCATTTTTAAGGAATTAAATCAGGCAGAAAAACCTCTCTTATTAGTAGCCATTTTTATATAATTCGATAGTATGTGTACACACACACACACA
This sequence comes from Chitala chitala, assembly GCA_025773905.1. Taxonomy (NCBI): domain Eukaryota; kingdom Metazoa; phylum Chordata; class Actinopteri; order Osteoglossiformes; family Notopteridae; genus Chitala; species Chitala chitala. Next base: position 14,943 of record JABJVR010047082.1, read on the forward strand.
CACACACACACACACACACACACACACAGTGGCCACTTTATTAGATACACTCGTTAATGTAAGTATTTAATCAGCTAAATATGAGACAGCAGTACAACGCATAAAGGCAAGTAGACACAATCAAGAAGTTCTGCTGCTATTCAGACCAACCCTCAGACTGGGCTCGAAATGTGATATAAGTCACTTTGTGGAATGAGAAGACGTGCCAGACAGGGTGCTTTGAGTAATTCAGAATCTGCTGATTGCCTGGGATTTTCATGGCCAACAATCTCTAGAGTTTACAGTAATGTATTAAAAAAAAACCCATTGAGTAGTGTTTCTGTGGACACAAATGCCTTGTTAATGAGACAGGTCAGGGGAAAACGGCCAGACTGGTCAGAGCTGGCAGGAAGGTAATAGCAAGGTACATGACCATGCGCTACAACAGTGCCATGCAGTAGAGCATTTGTAGTCACACAACGTGTCAAACCTTAAATTGAGTGGACGACAGCAGTGTAAAATAAAACCAGATGCCTGTCCTATCAGCTAAGAACAGGGCAGTGAAACTGCAGTGGGCGCAGGATCCTCAAATCCGGACAGCTCAACATTTTAAAAACATCACCTGATACGATTATTCTTGTTTTCTGTCACAGCCTGCAGATGGTAAGGGAAAAAAAAGCTGGCGTAAACAACAGAAATCCTGCCTTGTGTCAACTGAGGCTGATGGTGGTGTTATAACTGTATAGAGAATGTTTTCTTGGTGCATGTGAATTCCCTTAATTATTTAAACACCACTTGAGTGTGTCTGCTAACTATGTGTATCCCTTTATGGCCATAGTCCAGCCATCTTCTAATGGCTACTTTAAGCAAGAAAACATGTCAAGTCATATAGCACATGTCATCTGAAGCAGTTTCTACAAACATGACACTCCAATGACCTCCACAGTCACCAGATCTCTATATAGCTCAATATAGTGTACCTCTGGGATGTGGTGTGGAAGGAGAGAGTCAGAATGGGGGGAGGACCCTAAACAGGACTAAAGTGCCCACTGAGTGTAGTGTAGTGTGTGTGTGTGTGTGTGTGTGTGTGTGTGTGTGTGTGAGTAAATATAAAAATATATTAATAGCAAAAAATTAAACAAGTGGCTTTGGAAGATAGGATCTGCATAGATTCTGGGTTGTACAGTAATACTTTAACATCCCTTCATCCATCGAGATCAAATCACTGTATCCTGCTGAACTATATCAGTAACAACCGACCATGTTACTGTGGAATACAAATGCACGATGTGGAAAAAAGGTTTATCCACGTTATACTCTCTTTCATGACATTGACTCCTCAGCCCTACAGGGTTGACACAGTGTTGAAAGCTCTCAATTCCAATTAAGATAAGATGATTATTTCTGAATATTAAACACAAAGTTCACCAACTGCAGATATAAGTAACGCTGAGATATGCTGAGCTCTGATTAGCATACACCACTTTTCAGATACATTTAAAACAAAAAAGCAATTTAAAGGCAGCACGTCTGCAATATGAAAACACTTACCACATAATCTTACTGGAACTACTTTGTCTAGTAATTTATTTGAACATATATTTCATGTTCACCTTAGATTCATCTTTGCATAAACCATCCAAATACAAAGAAATAAAGGAAAACTGCATAGCAACCTTACAGATCACAAACAAGAGTCTTTCAAGACTGAAAATACTCCCACATGCAAATTAAGGGTTGGTATGACACATGCAATTGCATGAATTGGTCTGTACTAAGATAAATTCACTCTGTATCAACATAATAAAAACCTACAAAATACAGGTCATATTATCAAACAGACATCTTAATGAGCTGCAACTCTTTTTGGTAAAGTCTATTAAATTCCATCATTTTTGTAAATTTTTGCTCTATTATGGACTTGCTGTTATTTTAAGGTCTTTAACTTTAAACTGCACTGTCGTAACATTTTTTTCTCGTCCCACATATCTAAAAATTTATCTTAAGCTTCTGTTTCATCCATTTCCTGCCATTAAAATTTCTGAACTCTTGATGTTTTACGCCTGCCATTCTTAAGAAAGTTTCTACATGACCTCTATATTAACAGATAGCTCTATTTGCTTATGACTTTCAGTTGTACAAATCTCCTCTCTGTAATACAAAGTGTTGTTGTTCCTAAGTTAGTTTCAACTGTGATGAATTATTCATCACAACAATGACCCAATATCTTCACTAATTGCTTAAAGTCAAGGATAAATTAAAATGCTGTCCTTGAAAATGCTTTGTTGGAATTGCTTTGCTGGAACCAGAACAATTCAGATTCATAATTAAGTTTGGCTAGACCTGTATAGGTAAATCACTCAACTTGCAGCTTATAGAACAAGACATTTGACTAGAGTAATACATTACATGAAAAAGATTGTTCTGTGAAAATCTGAATGTTGTACAAGTTTAAATTAATACAGTGCTGTAAAGTAATTGGTACTAATTGACCAAACTCTGTGACATAAGTGATGGTGTAATTCTAATTTACTAAAAATGCATTGTGCAAATGAAAAATGATGATGACAAATTACAGAAATCTAAAATAAACCAAGTCTCCAAAACTTCTATTAACATTTTAAAGGTTAAACATACATACGTTTAAGTGTTTTCTTTATATTTCAAAAACTCAGATAAAAAATAGAAAAACTTTCTAAAGTTTTTCTTTCTAAAGTAAGAGCCAAAGTAGCATAACACTTGGGTTTAAAGGCCTCTGAAGTCACATTGTGACACAAGCACAAATGAACTGAGAACAAGAGACATGCAGTATTAGAAGCAGAATACTTCTACAGAAATGTTTGCCTGTGTGAAATATAGAAATATTTAATACATGAGAAAATATTTTCTGGATTCCCAGTACACCTCAGGAATTTAGGGCACATTTAAATCAATTTCATCAAAAAAGGAAAAGGACAGCACCCTCTATACCAAGAATTTTTAATATGGAGGATATTTAATATGGAGGAGTGTTGTCTTTTTTCTTTTTTGATAAATTTGATTTTTTGGGTGTTCAGCACCCTTACCTGTGCACTCATATTGAGCACATGCTATTATAACACATTTATATCAATGAAATATATATATATATTTAATGCCAACCTTAATTTTAAACAGCAGCAGTAGCAAACTGGCACATAGTAGCACGAGAATGTGATTAATTACTGGATCAGTGACTGTCTGTTAGCACCTCTGCTCTCGGCCCTATGACAGACCATTCAGTTGGCTCGTGCTCATGTACTGAACATTATCCCACTTAAAAACCCCACTTAAATAGACTTTACAAAAAGCAATAAGAGCTACCTGTCAGAAGGTTCAATAGTATCATTTCAATAGACAATATAGATACTTTCAATGGATAATGTAACCTTTTAAAAATAGGGTATTGATGGCAATAGTGACAATCATGAACTATGGTTTTATAAGTTGAAATTTATTTGAGTACACAGCAAAATGTAGCTGAATTTTTTACAATCACTGTTGCTTGTAAAGCCAATAACCTAAATACCGAACATAACCAAAACACGACACTTGTGATGTTATTCGGTGGAAAGTTCACTTTGCAATTTTAGCGAAATTTTTATATAGCACCTTTCTGAATGCTGTTGCCCCGAGGCACTTAATTCTAAGTACACAACACCCAGGAAGAAATGCTTCATTAAAACTAGGCATAAACAGGGGAGAGGAGTCAAATCACAATGTGGAAAAAAAACCCCGGGGGGTATAAGGTGAATGGGCTACACAACCTCATTCTCGCTCATGTATTAGCCTGCTTCTCTAATAAGCACTGCGTATCATAAGATGAATACCACAAACACGCATTGCATTTTAAATATAATTGAAGTGCAAAGCCACAAACTAAGATCTTCATTTCTAGACACAAGATACTAAAACCTCTACCTTTATTTAAGTTTGTAAGTTAAATAGGTATCAAGAAAATACATATCCTAAAGCTTCAATATACCGAATGGCCATTCTCTTTAAGTTTCATGGTGATGATTAATAAATGAAGCTACAATTAAATTTTAATGGTCTGTTTTAGGCAACAAAAAACAAGAAGAAAAAAAAAGGTAAACTTTTTTTAAATATACTGATACACAAATTTTCCAGGAGGCTTTTTGCTTTACTAAAGTGCCTGGGTTTCAGAACATGTGGTGAGATATACTGGCTGGTGTAAAGAACAGTGACTTCAGCTCCATGTTAATTAAGACTACACAAACAAAAGTGCTGAAATGTGGCACAAATCTTCATGGGCTTAGATGAGAAAAGCCACACATGCACAGCCAAACCTTTAAATCACCAACTTTTTACAAAATTGAAACCTTGTGTGACAACAGCTTATTTTGCAAATGGCCATAGGCAATGTTCCCTCTAAGCATTCAAGAATGTGACCAACATTACTACAACCTTGAACTTCCGCCAAAGCATTGCAATCCAAATTTAAATATTTAAATAAACGAAAATAAATTGTTACACTTTGTATCGTGTCATCAGAAGTCATGCACAAGCGTTCAGTATTGAAAGTCTGAAATGCAGAACCTCAAACGTACATAACAGCGCGTGATATGCATCTGTTCTCATTGGCTGGCAGCAATTAGTCCTAGAGGGAAGCTCTACTGGGCGTTGCATCCGCATGTCCTTTTGAATAATACAACCATAATAAATACAATTTTTTTGTTCATTATGTGAGTTTAATGTTTATGCATAGCACATGTACTAATAAGTGTTTGTCAGCCACAATCGACGTGGTGTGGTTGCCAATGACAGCTCCCCTGGCCATGTGCTTTAAGAACACATGAGTCTGGGTGCTTATGGCACCGCCGTGAATAAAGTGCAATGGTTTCAGCATCATTAGTCTCATCTCTGTCTCCGCTGACATCGATCAGAGGGTCTAGGTTACGATGCAAGTTTATTTGTATGTAAAAAAAAAATAAAAAATTACTGTGTAACAGGCACATGAATATAACATGCAGAGCAGCTGTGCTTATGGTAAAACCATTTATGGCACATGGTATATTCATGAAAATACGGTATATAATTATGGGCAGAATGTCCCGGAGTTGTGTGCAACTGTGCACAAGCCAAACTTACAGGGAACACTAGCCATGAGTTCTCTCTAATACCAGGGAAAGAAAAACCTCTACACCTGAGGGGTAATTTCCTGTGATGTCTGTAATTTTTCTGGCTTGATTTTAGATGCGTAGCCTAGTTGTTAGAGGACGCATATTTTAGGAGGTGCTGTATCTGTACTTATTCAAAAGCATGTCTGTTTTGACAGTTAGCCTGTGACATCTGAAATGTGTTTCTATTCTGAAAGGCAGCTGCGTGTTCCCTGCTCTCCTGAAAGTGCGGCTCCTCTGGGAGGGGAGGCTTCACAGTGTTGATGGAGCCTGCTGGCACGCTCCCACTTCTCACTAGATGCCCCCGATTGTGCACCGAAGCTGGACTGCCTCTCTCTACAGCAGACAGAAAGGGCAGGTTGTGTGCCAGAAAATAAACAGGCAGTTGGCAGCAGGGCAAGAAGAGAAGCCATTACACAGTCACACAGTGGTGGGAAAAGAAGGGAAGGAGATGCTCATTAAAGTCTCTGTGTCCTTTATAAATGATCGTAACTGCAAAACTGTTTCTGTATAGTTTTTGCAATATCATTATATACATATCAATGTATTCTGGTTTTCAAAACTGAGAAATAATGAGAATTTTTAATACGTTTGAATTGTAACTTTAGTATCGTGGTGTCCTGTAATTGCCAGCCATGCAGTCTGAGGTGTATGTAGTAAGCCCTGAGCCATCTGGCATAGCAGTAGGAACCTGAATGGTAGCTCTGAGCATCAGTCACGCAGACATGCTGTGAAGCTCCATACGATAGGTGTAATATTAGTACTGTCTAACCTGTACATACGCACGTGTGTACCTTAGCATTAGTCACGCAGACATGTTGTGAAGCTCCATACGATAGTTGTAATATTAGGTACATATGGTTTAGACAGTGCTGTCACAATGATAGTTTTAGCAAAAATTTGCACAATATTAGGAAAGGTATACGTGTTTAGTTTTGACACTCAAATTTCACTACTAAGACTTGACTACTGTGAGTTTATAGCACTGTCTTGTATGGTTTTGCAAGTAAAAAATGTATTCCATATTCCAATTTGTATGTGTCAGACAAAGTGTGAAATCAGATTTTTTGTTTGTTTGTTTTTTTATCAAGGTATGCCTATGTCTGTGCAGCAACAACAGAATTTTGTTTTTACTTATTTAATTTGTAGAATTAAAGAACATAGAGACATTGCTTTTTCTGTATTTCTATCCATCCATCCATTTGCTTTACTGCCTTTTCCAATTCAGGGCCACAGGAAGCCTACAGCCTATCCCAGGAAGCACAGTGTGTGGGGCAGGGGACAAACTGGATGGGGTGTCAGCCCATTGGAGGGCACACACACACACACACACACACTATGGGCAATTTACAAACACCAATCAACCTAACCTGCATGTCTTTGGAACGTTGAGAGGAAACATGGGAGAACATGCAAACTACACACACACACACACACACACGAGGCAGGAATTGAGCCCCAGGCCCAGAGGTGCAAGGCGCCAGACTAGCCACCACACCATCGTGCCACCCTCTGTATTTACAGCGTGTTGTAAATGTGAACATGATTACGTGTTTTATGTATCACAGGTTAAATAGGCATTATCCCATGTTAACACATTATTGTAATTCATTCACAACATGTTGTGAAAGAGAAGATACCTGTGGTTACCTAAACAGCAGCCATTGTGAGAAACTCATCAGCACCTCAGTGTCCACTGATAAAAAAAACAGCAGTTAAGCCTCTCTCTCTTTTTCTCTCTCTCTCCCCCTGTCCCTCTCTTTCTCTGTCTGTTTCTCTCTCCCCCTGTCCGTCTCTCCCTCTCTCTGTCTGTTTCTCTCTCCCCCTGTCCGTCTCTCCCTCTCTCTGTCTGTTTCTCTCTCCCCCTGTCTGTCTCTCCCTCTCTCTGTCTGTTTCTCTCTCTGTCTGTTTCTCTCTCTCCCTCTATCGCTCTCTCTCTCTCTCTCTCTCTCTCTCTCTCTCTCTCTCTCTCTCTCCCAAAGTGTGTATGAACATCTGAATATTTTTTATTTTTTTGCATATTTTGCATTAATGATGTTGAGTCATAACTGCAGGAACCATTAGTGAGTGTCACCCACACACAGGAGTATAGCAACCAGCAGGATAGGGAGTCATCATTTAAGGCATTAGTATACAGTATATATACATTTTTGTTACATTTTCTAGTTATGTCCCTCAACATCAAACTTTCTCCTACACCCCTGCCCACACATTTCAGCAATCAAGGTCTGACACCCTCCCACCTCATTCACATTTTTCAAAGTGATAAATTAATTTTTATTAATTTTTTTTTTTTGCTTTGTTTGCCTGTCTGCACTTATTTCAGGCTCTCTGACACTTCGACAGCATCTAAACTACTTGGTCTACTTGCATTGTAAGAGCTCCCATCTCTGTGTCTCCTCAGTAAAAGGAAGCAACCTATTATACAAACAAGGGTGACTGAAGTGAAGTGACGCTTTCATTAGGCCGGTGACTAAACTTTTACTGCATACTATGGCTACAGTAGTTTACTATGCACTATTAGACACAATACATAATACTGCAAACTGCATTTGTACTTTGACACTGACAAAACAGCAAACCTCATAGCTAATTGCAATATGTATAAAGTTTCTTATTTTTAGTGAATAAAACTGAGATCTTCATGCTGACAAACCCCTTTTTGAGTCTCCTCCAGGCTTTGTTGAAGACTCATCTTGGACTTGACAAGTACAAACAGTACATCAAGAAATGTGCCACATCATCTTTGGATCAGCTCTGGGGTGCAGCAGAGAACATATTTCCCAGTTTAGCAGACAAAACACAAATCGTTGCTTAACGGAAAGGCTGTCAATGCAGAGGACTCTGTTCTACTGTGGGGATGATACTGAGATCAACACCAAGGAATATGGACTGCGTCAATCTAAATGAGCCTTCGGTATCTCTGCTACATTTTTGTGTTCTACAAGCTAACTGCCTCTTTTGTATGTTTTCCAATATTAAGCCTTGTGCACAGCATATACACATCAGACCGAAGCAGAAATTTAGGTGTTTATGGATTATAAAATATGTTGCAAATTCTATAGGCCTAACATTTATAAGTTGTTAACTTTGGACAGGCACACAAATGCATGGATGTTTATATGAGCAGTTGACAGTATTACTATGAAATGACCACACTGTCAAGCAAATTGCCTAAACAAACATTTCCAATGATGACTAGAGACAAAAAAAAGGCTTCACTAATGAGCATAATTAGCCTCCATCAAAACTAGGATGTTTCCTTACATATTTTGCCTATTTATTATATTCCTGATTACAAATTATAACCTATTTGTTTCCTCTTAAATTGCTCCAATATTATCCATGATCTCCATCCGTGCTACTATTGGCTGGAGGTCTCATAGTCATCTTAAATTAGGTGAACTGGGTATAGCCTACATTATGACTGCATATATGACTGTAAGAAGCTCAGCCTGTAAGCCACACAAGATGCCCGACACACTGGTGTGAGGCCCAGTATGAAGGTTATTCTACTAAGCTAAAGAACAGAGACTCCAGCTCAGGCATGCAATTGATCTGTTGCATATACAAGCATTATACATGTGCACATTCAACTTAATCTGTATTCACAGTACTTACAGTTAAGCAAATACATATTTATGTAGACGCATAATGGTATTATACATAAATGGTATTATGTTTTGTATATTAAATCTGTAGCTGTAAAATAAAACTTTGGGTAGACACGGTTGAATAGCGCACACCGTTGATACAAGTCCGGTCCACTACCTCTTTTGCACAATTCCAGAATTCAAAAAATGGAAAAAAAAATTTTAAAGGCTAGAAATGTTTAGGATAGTGAGATTCTATCTGATTCTCGTTTCTTGGTGTTCCCTAATTAAGCCCTGTCTTTGTGTTCTCGTGGCCAGCTGTTGTAGTGTGTGAAGCGTTACAGCTACAAGGACTTCACTACACTGTTATTTAGTAGTTGTTCTTATTTTATGTTCCTCAATACCTTCTGTAATTACGCCACTCATCAGAATAAACCCTTCTGCAGTTAGACTCAGCCTTTGCCTCCATTCACACATTCACAGCACACCGTGTGCCAAGTCTAGGCATACATTTGAACTGACAAGACCCTATGAGCGATGGTCATATCCATAGTGCTACACTGGGGTAATATATTTCTAGTAATTTCTCATAAAATGTGGTCTGACCTTCATTTAATCAGAGTAAAAGACAGTCTGCCTAAACTAATAAGTCAACTGTAGCTTCCATTTATCGAACACGATTAACGTGTTCAACGCATTAATCTGAAACTGTAACATCTGAAATACCTGGAACCACGGATTTCACATTTGGAATTGCAAATTTGTGTTAATTTGGTATTAAACTGTATAAGATTTTGAGGACTTTTCCATGGAAATTAAATCGGGGCGTCGAGTCACTTGGCATCTCTTAATACTAAAGACAAAATGTTGACCAGAACAGATTACAAGCTACAAGTCTGCATCTACGTTTTAAAGCAAAAAAAAAAAACCCTTAAGCATGATGTTGTGGATATCTGCTCACTGATAATACAGAATTCTGTAACGTAAAGTGCTTTGAGACAACTATATCAAACTATATAAAACATTGAGTTTAAATCAATCATTTTTTACAGATATGTGTTGATTAAATAGCACAGCAGAAAAACATTAAACAATTATTTTTCTAAATTGAAATTCCATGGACCAATGACAACCCAAATCAATACTTGTTTAAAACACCAAAAATGCTGATGGTTAAGCACCCCTCAGAGGGTTAATATTGGAGAATCTGACTCTACATGTGATATGCAGATCACATACTGTAAGCATGTTTACCATACAATTATTTATGCTGTTTGCAGCGGTTAATGCAGTCCTGTTGTGGGACTGTAAGTCATTCATGCACATTGATCTGTAATTATTAACATGGCACAAAAAAGTAGAAAAATGCTACTGTACCTCTACGTCTGCCCATAATACAGTACATAATGCTTAACCTCTATTCATCTATGCGAGTAATATCACCAATCCCTCCACCGATTCCAACCACCCTAGATCTCACTCACAAAATCACTTTCAGTACAACCAATATATATTGAAGTTCACAGCTGTGGCTTTACCTGATTATACATGCAATACTACATGCACATGTCCACTCACAATGTCTCCATCTCAGGCTTTCAGCACTGCCATAATTATACACATTTTATATGAACACTTCAATTGACAGCTTTTCCCAGATTTTTGGCTAGGCCCAAAGCCCTAGCCTCCTGCAGGACAGGGGCAATCCCAGCCTAAAGAATAGCAGAGTTGTCCATATCTCTCTCACACATTCACTGCCTGCTGCATTCCCAGACTCCACACTTACCTTGCTGGTCCTGGGATACACTAGTTTTAAGGCATTTGATACAACAACTGGCATTTTAATCTTTTCCCTCAGAAGAAACCAAATAATTACTATTTTAAAAAGGTCTCACCATGGCTTTAATGACTAAATAAGACCGGTCTGCACAACAGCAGGTACTCTGTTTGAGTATTACCTTGACAAAGACATTAAAAACCTTTAAACTGTTCATGATTGGTAAAAAGTACTTTTAAAGGTTGAACATGCTCATAGGTAATAAATACACATTGTTCAGACTGTTACCGGCCCCAGGGGTCCCAAAACTGTTCTATTAATATTAGGCATAACATATGAGAAACGACTTCATAAAAGGTTGATTTAAAGCAGCAACACAAATATGACATAAAACTCAACAATTTACAAGGTTGAATAGTTTACTGCAAAATTACATTAATTAGCAGCGCACAGTGTAAAGCATCAAAGCAGCTGCAGTGGCACTGAGCACAGCCGTCTCACTAACACAGGAGATAACTGGCCAAACAAACTGTGGCCTTACTCACCTTATGTATTTCTTTAACATCAGGCTTTCTCTTTCTCCAGGTTTATGCAAATAGGGAAACTTAGAAAACAGATCAGCAGCACAGACGTAAATTGTTTTAACAAGGAAGCTCAAACAAAAAAAAATTCTCTAAAATAGATTTACTGGATTTTTACTGGATTTAGAAAACTACATTTTTTCAGATTAATATATATATATATATATATATATATAAATTACTTGTCAAAAACGCCATGAGCTCTATTGGTATACAGCACTGTACAATATTGCTAACTTTTTTTCCAAGGCCCATAGTTTCTGGATGATTGCAGATAAATCCTTCATAGACACAGCTGCTCATTTTCAGCCAAGCAAGTCTTGCACCTCATTACATAATAGTTATCATATTAATAACAGCAGAATTTCATCCATTTTTCTCTATGCCTAGGTGACTACAAATAAAAAGTGAAAGAAAAACATCTGACAGTCAGTCATCTTCTATACTGCTTCCTCCTGTTAAGGGTTGTGGGGAACTGAGAGCCCATCCCTGGACACATAAGGCACAGGGAAGGGGACACCCAGGGCAGGGTGCCAACCCACCACAGGTCACACACACAATGGGCAATTTGGAGACACCAATCAACCTAACCCACATGTCTGTGGAAAGAAAACAAAAAATACCCACCAAGCCCAGGGGGAACATGCCAACTCCACGCACACACAAGGCGGGAATCAAACCCCAGGCCTGGAGGCATAAGGCAACAGCGCTAACCACCACGTCACTGTGCCACTTACATCAGATGGTTCCTTCTATAAATTCAAACTCTGACCGTTGTCATTATAAACCAAACTTTGTCCCAGAAAATTTAACAGATGAAGCGCAATAAACTGGATCTTCATAAAGACCATTCTGTTACCACCCAGGACACAGAACACCAGATTTGTTTTTACAGTTTAATTACTTATAGGTATATCATCTACAATGATGAGCTAAAAGACTATGACCATTTCCAGGTGAACAAAATAATTAATCTTGTAACAACGGTACATCTGGGATATACTACATGGTAGTAAATACATGGTTTTCTAGTTGATGTGTGAGATATGTGAGAAAGGGGAAGGTGGAAAGACCTGAGTGACTTTGACAAGGGCCAAACTGTTATGGCCAGACGACTGGGTTGGTGCATCTCCGAAGCAGCCAGGCTTACGAGGTGCTCCTGGGAAGCGGTGGTGAGTACCTACTGACAGTGGTCCAAAGAGCGACAAGTCACAAATTTACATTTTGGTGTTGGGCATTCAAGGCTCACTGATGTGGGAGAGTAATGAATGCTATCCTGTCGGTTCTGATCCGATAAAAGGTTACTGTGGCACAAGTCACAGAAACTGCTAATGAGGGTTATGGGAGGAATGTGTCAGCATACAGTGCAGCGCACTCTGCTGTTTATAGGGTTGTGTAGTTGCACAGAGATCAGAGTGCCCATGATGACCCATGTCTGCTGTCAAATGCTCCTACAATGGGCATGTGAACATCGGAATTGGACCTTGGAGCAAAGGTTGCCTAGTGCGATCAGTCCTGTTTTCTGGTACATCATGTGGATGACTGGGGTGTGTGTTTAGTTGAAGGAGGAATGGCACCAAGATGCACTTTGGGAAGAAGACAAGTTGGTGGAAGAAGTATGATACTCTGAGCAATCTTCTGCTGGTAAGCTGTGGGTCAGGTCTTTCATTTGAATATCAATTTGATCAATTTTTGCCACCTACATTGTTGTGGACCAGGTACATGCATTCATGGCAACAGTACTCCCTGGCAGTGGTCTCTTTCAGGAGAATAAATCGCCCTGCAGCACTGCAAGGTGTTCAGTAATGGTATGAGAAACATCACTGGAAGCAGAAAGCATGACCATAGAAGTCCAATACTATCCTTACTCCACTGGCTTCCTGTTAAGTACGGAACTGATTTCAAAGCTCTGCTGTTAACATATAAGGCACCCAAACGCAAAGGACAGGTATATCTAACGGAGTTGATTAATATACTCCAAATTGTTCCCTACAATCCCAGAATGCAGGCCTTCTTACCGTTCTATGCATAGATAAAGTATTGGCACTACAGATTTTAGCTACAGAGCCCCTAGTCTATGTAATAGTCTGCTTGGATACTTACGGTATGCCGAATCGGCCTCAGTCTTTAAATCCCAACTGAAGACCTTGATTTAGCTTTCCCACAACATAGCTATTTCTCCATAGCTCATTGTAATTACTGTTGCTGGCGCTGCAGTACATGTCAATATACTGTGATATGTTGCTATGAGACTAGTAGTGTTTGTATTATTTACTAACCCTCTCTGCTATCTTTCTTTGTCCATATGTGTACCCGGTGCCCACCTGGGCACCATCTGAGCGGGATGCCTTGTTACAGCTGCTGGCACCTAGTGTACCCCCTCAGATGAGGCCTTCACCCAAGGGACACCACGAGCCTGTTGAGAGTTACTTGGAGCAAAGGAGGACTATATAGTGTTTACATTCATAGGCTCAATCAACCTGATTATTCTGTAATGATAGCATACCCAGGAGTGGCTGGGCAGCCAGTCAACCTTGGCCCCCAGAGGTTTTTTTTTCCACACTATGGAGTTTTTGGTTCCTCTCCTCTGCTGGCGTGTTATAGAATACAAATAAATATGAATATAAATATTTGTATTTATTTGTATTTTTAATTCCAGTCATTCACTTGCTGTTATTTCTGTAAGATCTGCAATTTCTTCTGTAAAGGGCTTAGAGGCACATTGTTGTAAAAGGTGATGTATAAAAATAAATTGAATTGAACTGAACATAATAAAAAGTTCAAGGTGTTGCCCTGGCCCCTCAATTCCCCAGATCTCAATCCGATGCAGTAACTGTGGCCTGTTCTGGAACATCATGTCCAATTTGCAGTTTCTCTACCTCACAACTTAAAAGACTTAAAGGATCTGCTGCTAATGCATCTTGGTGCCATGTACGACAGAACAACTTCAGTCCACGTGCTTTGACAGGTCAAGTTGTTAGAAAAATTAAGTGTTAAGCCTTTTGTGAATTAATATGTTTAGTGTTGAAATGGCTTCATGCTGTAGAAATGT
>JABJVR010047083.1:0-29081 GCA_025773905.1 Chitala chitala
AAATCCCCTTTCTTCCCCATTCTGATGCTCGGTTTGAACTTCAGCAAGTCGTCTTCACCACATCTAGATGCCTAAATTGTTGCTGCCATGTGATTGGCTGATTAGCAATTTGTGTTACCAAGCAATTGAACAGTTGTACCTAATAAAGTGGCCAGTGAGTGTATGTCCTGTGTGACTACAAAGAACCGTGGAAATCATTTAAATGAAAATAACCAAAACAATGTAAAAATTACAATACATACAAATAATGCCAATACATAATGACAGTTACTTGTTTGCTGCTACAATTTTGTGAAGGATTGCCTTTCCAATAGCAATAAAAACTTCCCAGGCATTCTGCTAACTAAAGTGTCTATGAAAATTTAGAAAAATTTTGCTCATGTTAAACAATAAAACAGATTGAATATAAATCAATCATTTTTAGGAAACAATTTTATTACGTGAAACTAATGTATATATTTTTTATGTTAGCTGAACACTTTTTTTCAGTGTGTACAATATGTCTAAGCTTTCTTCTCCTGATATGCATGTCTTGAACATATATGCTTACAGCTCATCATTTTTAGTTTTACACTGGTCTTTGACCTTCTTATTCAAGTCTTTGCTTTCTGATTTGTTACAGCAGTGTATTTCTCATATGTCTGTGCTGTACAGTATGAAAATCTGAAAAAAAAGTGTAAATAATTTTACTTGACAACAGATCTCAGGCTTCTCTGTAAGGTGAGACAGGCCCACTGTTACACTGTTCAATGTCTGTGTTCAAGTCAGAAGTGTCATAAAAGGCACACGCTAGCATGTAAAACTGCTGTTTAAAATACAAAACCACAAGTACATCATCCAAGGACATGTCTGTCGTTCAACATATTGTTAATTCACTACAGCCTTTTAGGTGATAGACATGGAGATTTCCCTATATTGAGGCATGTGAAGAAGAATGTAACATTAATATTTTTGAATGTGCTCTTTAGACACCACATAGGTGAGGTAAATACTGACAGGGTGGGGTCACTTAAGCTGCAGCACTGATAACCACTGGCACCAGAAAGATGTGCTCAACTGATGGAAGAATAAACACTGGACTCTTTTGGTCAAATGGTTACAATCCGATGTTATGTCAAGATGTCCGAAGATCTTGAACAGTGATAAACATTTACATATCATTTATATACATGTTGTTGCTCAGAGCATGGACACACTAATGTTTAAATAGCTAATAGTACAATACTGTAATGTGGAAACATGCTAAAGGCTACACCTGATGCCACCCAAGAACATTTGTAAAAAGCAACATCAACCACAGCAGAAACATCTTTTTACCACATAGTCAGTGATGCTGGTGGACCTGCTGATGCAATGTGTTTGGCACTACTCCAGCTACTCGCCAAAACTTCAGGACAGAAGTACTGGATTTCCACTCATTTACACAAAATTGACAACAAAAATTGTTAATATATTGTTATATTTTATTACAATTGGTAAGGATAAAGTGAGGATAGCTATAAAGTGGTTGAAGTGTGGAAAGACAGTTGGTTTCAATAACATACCACTGCAGGTATGGAGATGTTTGGGAGAGATGGTAGTGGAGTTTTTAACCAGATTGTTTAACAAAGCCTTGGAAAGTTAGAGGATATCTGAGAAGTGGAGAAGAAGTGTACTGGTACTAATTTTTAAAAATGGGGGAGATGTGCACCAGCTACAGAGCTATAAAGTTCATTAGCAACACCATGAAATAATGGAAAAGAGTAGTGGAAGCTTGGCTTAGAGGAGAGGTGATGATCTTTGAACAGCAATTTAGTTTCATGCCAAAAAAGAGCACTGTGGATGCAATATTTACAAGTACAGTCCCCAAGGACAGGCCAGTACTGCCAAACACAAGTTTTGATGTCACAAAGGTACTTAACAAATGATAGCTTTGTTGATTTTAGAACCAATTCCTCAAAAAAGTCATTGAAAGAACTGTGACAGCAATACATTATCATATTAGAAAGTCAGAGATAAAACATTTTTGCACATAAAATTGTATAGAAGCCTGACAAAGATGAAGTGGTGTGGGATTGTGCTGTAAGAGTAAATAAAGGTAAAACTTGACATTCAACATTTATTATTTATTATTATTATTTATCCATACATTATCCAACTGCTTATCCTTTGCAGGATCATAGGAGTCTTGTGTCCGTATTCACAAGGCTTCCTAAGCCTAAAAGTTGCTTGTAGTGACGAAAGTCTAAGAAAATGCTTAGAATTATGACATTTTCTTAGAATTTCCCCTTACATTTAGGACTAAATCTAAGTAAAGATAAAAATGATTCACGAAACAGCTTAGCCCTAAAAACAGCTCCTAAGGTAAAAATTGTTAAGAGAGGAGGACTTGTAAGAGGCTTAACAGTTTCCTTAGCAGAGGACAAACTGGCGGAAAGAAGAAATATTCTCCAAACACTGAACGATCATGAGTTAATTAAATGCTACAGACTGGATCGCGATGGGATAATGCTTGTGGTTGAATGTATTAGAGATACGCTCACATCTCCCACCCAACATGGTAATGCCTTAACCCCAGAAATGAAAGCGATCACAACACTGAGGTATTTGGCAACTGGAAAAATGCAACAGTACTGCATAGAAATTAGTTGCTTCAAAAGCAGACACATTTTCAACATTTGGCTGTTTTAATTAATTTTAAGATATTTAGCCTAACAGAAACCTTGCATAAAGTAGCCTGCATTCATAATTATACAATGTCTTAATACAAACATTTTATGATGTCACTGTCCATTCTATTATCATATATTCTATATTCATTTTAAGACCTTTACAGATAGTTTTTGATCGACCAATCAGTCCTTGAAATGCTGCGTCACCCCTAGCAACAGGGTCAACCACATCTCCGCACTAAGATAAAGGTTTTTGTACTTTCCTTACTCAGAGTTGCTCTGAGAAGTTTCGTAAATCACTTTTAGTCTAGGACGCCCAGCTAGGACCTTTTAGGCTAAGACAAGAGCTCTCTGACAGGATTCTATGACGCTTTGTGAATATGGCCCCTGGAGCTTGTCACAGGCAGCTTAGTGTGCAAGGCAAGGTACAACCTGGACAGCAACACATCACAGCGCACACACACCCACTAAGGGCAGTTTAGATTGCCTAATTGATAGGAAGGAAAAGGAGACGGAAAGGAAACGGTAAGAGCATGCAAACACCACACATGCAGGGCAAGAGTTTTTCAATTGTAGTAAGTGTTGAAACAAATACTTCTAACTTTAATGCAAATTTACCAATAAATTAACTGTTAACGATATGCCATAAAATAAACACTACAGCAAATAGAAATACTGTATAATATGTATCTCTAATTAGATATACCACCAGTATGTGGTGACCGATGGAAGGTTTTTAATACTATGGGTTGAAAGACTACAACTAACTGAAGCACACATGTGAACGTGGGTCTTCCCATGACTACATCCAGTGGGCCACAGAACAATGAGCTAAACTCTCACAGTATCACCTGCCCATTGTTTTCATCAGTAGCCCTGAAAAACAAACACAAATGAGTCAAATGTAAGCACTTAATTTGTTTTCCTTATTGCAAGGCTTAAATGGTTTTCAGTAAACTGTAAAAAGTGACTTTCTGACCTCTTGGGTCATCATTGTCATCTGTTGACAAAATGACTGCCAGGCCAACTGGATGATAAGTCTCCAGGTGTACGGTCTCCAAACCTTTTGGAGTGACATGGTCATATTCTCTGTTTTGGCATTCTTGCTCTGAAAACCCAGAAAGTTTTTTTTTTTTTTTTAAACACTGTTATAGACGCTGTGAAGAAGTATTAGTTTCAGATATGTTATTTCAGCAGAAGTGAACATAACAGTTTAAACCTAAAGCCTTAAAACCAAATAACCCCTAACTGGAGTGATCACTAACTGGTACCTTCACATCCTTTGTGTAAAGGAGCTGAAGAGCTTTGTACAGGTCTTTATTGAACAACTGTCCGCTCTCATCACTCTGATCAGCTGCAACACCAATGGCAGAGACTTTATGTGTGAACCCGACTCGGTCTGACACGTGACACCTGTACTGCACTCCCTAAATTATGTAGCAATTCTAACTTTTTATCTAGTTAGGATCAATTGTTGCTCTTCTTGAAGAACATCTTCTCCAAGTAGCAGAGAGCACACTGTATGCGGGTGCAGCTGCAGGTACACGTGTTGGACAGTCTGGTTAGACATATGGAAAACCGGTATTCTGGCCTGGCACCATCAACTTAAAATAATTTAAATGCACAATAAAATTAAATTATGTTATTTATTACTTATTTTGTTTTATCCTTTGTTGTGAACGATGGTTGAAGTGCTAATCAATATAATAAATGAAGTCTGAGTGTAATTGAAAGAAAATGTAATTTAATTTGAAGTAATACATCAACAGAAAGCACATTCAACGAGCAGATTTAAATCACCCCTTGAGCCGCCAGGCCATTATTTAGTGTATATTCATCAGCAGCAGAGGGCAGAGTGGGTCCCTTATTCGTAAACAGTAACAAATAATGTGCAATACGTTTTTCTACAATTAAAAACGTCTTAAACTCGTTAAAAGGTTTAAGTACATTATGCTTCCTTTATTAGATCGTACTCCAACGTGTACGTATTACAGACTAAATCGCGGAAAATAAAACTTAGACTCTGTTAAACCAATCCAGATAAAATACATGGGCTGCCTATTAATGAGGCGAGGTTAACTTTCTGATTTCTAACATTTCAACAACATAAATTATAATTATTTAACTAAGATTTGCGTGCTTTCTACAAACCGTACTGTAGTCTCACTTTCCGGAATGCAGCCATGTGCTGAAGCTCCACCCTATTTCCTCAAATTCAGTGTCAATCAGCCACGTTTCTATGGCGACCTGAGGCTTAGTTTGAAAGTGGCCGTTGCTAATTTTGATGTAGTTTCAAAGTTGCGAGCGTGCTGAGTAGGCCGTTACAGGAAGTGGTTCTCAGTTCGTTAGCTGTTTTTACACTGTGAAGACGTGTCAATGAATATTGGAAGTGCATTTCCTGCGTCTTTAGGACTCTTTAGAAATGTCTGTACGGTTACACATTGTTAACTATCTAAGCGTTAATGTGTCCGTGTTGTAGGTTGCCATCTTACTATATAGTACGTTAGAGTGGGCAAACGAAGTATTCGTTATCGTCCGCACACTCCTGCGTTTTCAAGTACAGCAAGCGGAGACATATTGCGGACCGGTACCGACGTGATGATCCCCGAGTGTCCTCGGAGCACCGAGACTAAAAGCCAAACGAGGAACCATGGACAGATCGCGGAGTCGGACCGTAACCGCAGCGGTCTGCTTTCTGCTATCAGAACTCCTATCAAGACCGAACCGTTTAATGAGCGCTACAGTCTGATCCCGGGCAAAGAGCTTGGCAGGTAAAGCCCAGCAGTAACAGCAGCACACGGCGTGCTACTGTCAAAAAATTGTAATACATTACAAAAGTTTCGTGCTATTAAATAAAAGCAGTAGGATGTGCAAGTGGTTATGCTTGCTTTCTGACAGGAAAATGTTTTTGTCTGTTGAGGAAACCAATTGCTGACAACTTTTTCACGTGCCATTTCCATTAGTTTTTACAGTATTTCTAGCTGATAAAATGGCAATATCTGGTTTGGTGGAAACCATCGAAGGTGCATGGCTAACGTTTTTGTACGTGGTAGATATTTATTTTATTTATAGACATTATTTAGTTAGCTTATTAGCGATAATTCCTCTGCAAATGTCGTTTCGGTATTTTTAAAAAGCAATATTGATATATTCGCGTTGTTCAAGTTGAATTGCCACTGTAGTTTTGCTGTAGAAGCCGTGCTATTGTGTGCTCGCATGTGACTGCTGCTAAAAATGTGTATGATAGAAAAGGCTGGTTGGATTTATTGCCTGTGGGGGGGAATAAAATAACTAACGCAGCCCTGCCTTGTTGGGTAAATATTTGCCATGCAGACGTTGTCTGGATTTTGATCCAGCGTTTCATTGTGTTTTTTTGTAACTAAAGGCCGTTAAGTACTGTAATACAGATGAACACAACTTTTATATTGGGTTTTGACGTTTGGTTCTCTCGTTTTTATATGCACTGATCGGACAGAGCAGTGTCTTGTGATATTTCATCTGGCAGCTCTACATTATCCTTACAAGCTTATGTTTTCCCTTGTTTATTTGCAGCTGCATTTTTTAAGATTTACTCTTGAGTTTGGGACAGTAATTCTGAAGTAAGGTTTGTAATATGTTTGAAACGAATTTTTCGGGGAAATGTAGGGCATGTGCTTTTTTTCACACTTACTCTCAAGTGTAATAAAAAAGAATGTTACTATTTTTTGCCAGTTTAGTAATTTTCTAAAAATTCTTCCAAGGGACTTTTTTGATAGGGTTTTTTTTTTTTTGTTCCCTACTGTGACGAGTGGGAAATTTTGTAGCGTCCAGTACTTGGTTCATTATCTCACCTTTCTATGTTTTAGAATGTAACTCCAGTGTGGTAATTTATTGTACTGAAAAGAAAAGTCTTGGGTGCTGTATATCTAGGAGCAGCGCATGTTATGTGTATACTTATTACTAAACAAAGCTCTCGGGTTGAAAATAAAATACCAACTGTATGCTGCAGAGTATATTGTTTTCGGTTTTGTCCTATCTGTTGATACAATGAATAAACTTTTATGAAGAGGTATTGTATGTTACTTATCCTTTTTTTTTCCGATTTTCCACATTGCAGATTTAGAACCAGGTCTACAAATGTACAGTACTGTATATTGAACATCTTATTTGAAAGGTCAGATTATTGGAACAATTTTACTGTACAACTTTTTGCCCACAAAGTTTGATCTATGGCTGATGTAATGTAACCTTATGCCTGCCTTTAAAAAGATAGTAGTATTTTAGCAGCAGCTGTTTCCTTACTAGATCTAAAAAAAAAAAAAAAAAAAAAAATCAGCTCATAAGTACATTGTTCTGTTTATAAGAGGTTGCTCTACAAAATGCAAACTAATAATTCACAGTCCTCCATTTAATTGATACGGTATTGAATTCTTTGGCAATGTGAACTCTGAACATAACAGTAATGAACTTTTGATATTATTTTGTCCATTAGGCCTACTGTCCTGTGTTTACAACGCTAATATGCTGTGTAGGTTTCATTAAAATAGTCTGTCTCAGTTGAGACAAGTTGTTATCCTTCTGTTGCCTATTTATCCTTTTAAGTATGTTATTACAGTACTTAAGTAGCATCTGGCACCAAGGCAACTGGTTAAAGCTTCATTGACCAGAAGGTATTTGTAGCCAGCTATTTCACAAGAGATTCGGTTAGTCCTTGACTCCTTGTATTGCAGTTTAGATTTACAGTCAAATGTGAACTTGGCAAGATGCTTTACCAGTTATACCTATTAAAATGAGTGACAATACTTTGAAGGAGATAGAGGCTAAATCTTTAATTTCAGTGTACTTTAGCAGCTTTGCCATATTATAAAGCATTTTTGTATTTGGCCAAAGTTTGTTGTAAAGTTTCATTATGATTTTGTTGGCTTTTGATTTGTCCTACCTTGCAAGTTGCTAGCTTTCTTCCCAAGTGTTGATTTGTGTTGGATCTATAGTGGTGGGTGGCTTGACAATCTTTTAAATGATATGCATTTGAGAGTTATTGCAAGAACTGTGATACAACTCCATACTAAATTATTATAACTATAGAACAAATTGGTAAGCACCTATCACATGATCCTTATGTGTTTGGAAGCTAAAACTGAACTACAACAAAAGCAGTTTAATGTGAAACAAAGCAGTTTCAGTTTGCATAGTATTGATGTACTGTCTGTATACATCACTTCTTGGGTAATATCTGTCTCTGTAGATATCCACTTAGTGAGTAGATCATGAACTTAATTGGTATTTATATGCCATTGGATTGCTAAAATATTGCACTCGTGTCATGTGAAAGTAAACAGCACACAGTCCATAGACTGTCAAACGTGAGCCATACGGAGTGGTTAAACGGGAGAATTCCTGGTGGGCTGGGTGTGTTGTGGACTGATGATAACGGTTAAGAAATGCAATAATTCAGTGTTTACACTAAAGCTTAATTCTTGTATGCCATGCTGCAGGTCTTTCCATCTCACGTACACACACACACGTGCGTGCACACACAAAGATAACTGGCGATGGACCAGACTGCAGGTTTCCTGACAAACGTTTATGCTATGATATCCACCTTAAACCCAATTAAATGAACTTATTTCATGTTAAAGCCCATGGTCCACTCTAAGTAATTTGGAGACCTGAGGTATATTGTTAGTAGTAGTGTCATTTTTGGAATGGAGAATCGGGTAAGATGCTGTCTGGAATCAACTCTTGGAACTGACTCCATAGATTCTCAAATTTTGCAATTGAACAGCTCTAACAGAGAGGCATTAATGTCTGTTTTTCATGTTGCTGGTTCCTGTGACATGTTTAGAGTAATAAATTAATGTTTTGTAGTTAAGTATATCAACGTTACAATACTTTTTTTGTAATTGGATATGCCGTAAAAGTGCTTTAATTAAACGGAATTTTACTGGCAAGTTGCCTGCCAGTAATTTACTGTAATTTTCCATAATTTTTTTTACAGTGTACATGTGAGCAGTGTGCATGATTAATTTTTCAAAGTACTAGTCCTAAGGACTAGTGGCTCAAAGATTTTACTAGTCCGAATAATCGTATACTTGCCCAAATATTTCTCATCATAAAAATTTGTCATTAGACTGAGAGATATAGAATCAGATAATAGAAGAAAAATGCTGAAAATCGATTAAGAAATATGGAACATTTTACAGTAAATTTAACATGATTAAACTAAAAATATACAAAGCTTGAGACTCAACGAACTACGGAGCGTGTTGCCCCACACGCTCCCAGCATTTGAAAACATGAATACTTCACACACTGATGAGCATGTCTTCCTTAGCTGCAGCATCTTCCCCATATTCTGAGATAACCAAACTGAAGCAGCAAGGTCTTACTGACTGAATTAGTAACTAAAAAACACTTTTGGTATAATCAGTTTCAATTATATGGATTTTATATTAATAATAAAACTTTATTGTAATGGTACAGTGTTTCTTGTAAGGATATAATTGCTGGTGAAATGGTTAATATGACATACATGCCAATTTGGATTTTTTGTAAATAAAACAGACAAAACGTAAGAAAATTATGTCATGAACTGTTATTCTAACTGGAAATATCGTGGCACATTTTTGTCATTCTCCCACCCCTAGACATCTGCCAGTATTAGTGACAGTATATGCTAAGAATCAGGTGCTGATTGTAGAAGTCAGCAGCTATTAAAAATGTTCCATGTGTCTGTTTAATTAATCATTTAATCTTACTGGGTTTAATCTGGGTGTTTTTGCAACAGACAATCAAGGCTGGTAAGTGTACTTAAATGAAACATCAGATACAAAATATCTGATGTGTATGTCAGAAAATCTTTACAAGTTTTTATCAAATTTTGACCAGCATATACTTTCATTTCTAACAATGCTGTTACCTTAGGTACTTGGTTGAGTAGACTAATTACTTTGAAATTATTGTAGTACAAATATAATTTAATGCACTTGTAATATATTTTTTTTATTTGTTTGTCATGCTGCATGTGTGACAAAGTAGATCATATGCTGTAAGTGTGGATAGAGTTGTGTATGATCTGTGTTGCATGTTGATTTTTAAAACGCTTGTTTTCATATGCAATCAGTTGAGGGTACTATACTCTATGCTGGGTTAGAAAATGGTTATCCTGCATCTTTGGCTAAAGGCATGGTGTGATTCTTCATTTGAAAAGCTGAAATGGCACAATGGGTTGCATAACAATGACATCACCTTTTCATTCTCCTTGATATTGCATTTCTTCCTTATCCAGAGCTTTGGCTTTCAGAGTGCGAGTGCTCCAGTTTGATCGGTATGTGCTGTAAAAAGAACAAAAAGTGGAACTGACCTATCTTGCATTTGTCTTCATTTATTGGACCGTAGCCTTCTGGAGACAATGATGTGTCTTGAATCAGCAGAAGTTTGGGGATTATATCAAAGTATGTTATTGTGTTGTTTGTTAGCTGTTATTTGTATTTTTATCACATTAAATTGTATTTCAATAGATTGACATGTTTGTTATGAGGGAATGGTTTTGAAGGTGAAAATGGGTTTTATCTGTTCCATTAACACAAGTTGATTTCAGTACCAGACAAGATTTGTGTGAAGGCTGTTACGCAATGCTCTGCAAACACAACAATTAAACACTAACGAGGCAGGTGAAAGCAGGTTAATACCATGGGAACATTCCGTACAACACCCATTCTATAGATGGTGTGCTCTATAATCATTTTGTTTGCTGCAGAGTCTCATTTAGATGCCTAAGTAATTGCAAGACATCTTTAGCCTAATGCATGTCTAGCCAGTTTACTCTTTCCACAAGGTTACCTGTATTATTGCTGTCACCCACTGTTTTGTTTAGCCTTGCGTCATCTGATATTTGATAAAGCTAAGTAAATTTATTCAGCCGCCTGTGCAAGGGGTCATCATGGAGGGCAGCAACCTTAACTAAGCGTGGGAAATGCTTCTTATGTAAATCAAAAAATTTAAAAATGGCACATCTTTTGAACTTCATGTTTACGCACAAAATGGCAAGATTCATTGTTTTCTTTGTTCAGATTTGTAATAGTTTTGTAGAACTGTGCAGGCTGGGTATTATCTGAACTTGGATCTGTTTTTGAAAGAAGATGGTGGTTGTTACAAAATAATAGCCGTTGGCACAGATTTAGATATTATTTACAGAAATGTAGTGTGGCAACATGGCTTTAATTTGCGATTTAAAATATTTTTAGGCCATTCTTTCTTGAGCAGATGTCTGCAAGTTAATAAAATAAAATGGCAGGGCTTTCTTTAACCACCACTCCACTGTTCCTGATTTCTATATATATGAATGTGTGTATTGTGATTATAAAGATATTAAAGAAGTAACTGGTCTGTATTCTTCTGATGTTTAAGTTAAAGATATTGAACTGTAAGCCTGATGCTATTTTTTTCTTTTTGTTAATTTGTCTGTACATACAAAAGTAATGATGGCAATTCAATTTTATTATGGTAATTCACTACCAAATACTGAGGCTATTCATAATAGCTGTTTTACCAGTTCGCTATTGTAAGTACATTTGCTTACTACAAATTGGCTGCTTTGTAACTCCAGAAGTCAGTTTTTTTGTAATTGAGTATTTTCTTACTTTTTCTGGTTTCGGCAGTCCCTGCAACTTACAGCGTATTTAGTAAAGTTAACTTGAACTTGTTACATTTGTGTTAAATGTTCTTGTTTTTTGAATTGTTGAGCAGTGTGAGAGCCTGTCGGATGTTCTGTGTGGTCCCATTCAGTTGTCATCCAGCCCCCCTCGATTCCCACAGAAAGGATCCCTGTGCTTTGTGGCTGTGAAGATGCTGTGACATCACCACTCTGTTTTTTCCTGTTTCTGTTTGTGGATGACTGGTGCTAATGCGTGCTGCATGTCCAGTTCCTCACTGTGCTCACAGCCAGTGTGCTTTGCCTTCCTGTTATTGGTTTGTTCACAGCAATACGCATTTCTTTGCACTTGCCCTCCTCCAGCCTATGTGGTCATTTCCGTAGTGTCTTATGGATAGTTATAAAGGAGCGGGCCTCCATACAACACTAGAAAAAAGTGATATTTTTCATATTTTAAGATTGTTCCAGCCAAAATGTGAACAGTTTTTCATGGCATAGTGTACCCTATAGATCCAGAACTGGATTTATCTCTTCTTACTAACAGCAGTTTCCCTATAACAGAAAAAAGTCTCCATCTCAATGTATATAAGCAGTTTGATGTAACTTGTGAAAGGCAGTATATACACACAAATTGAATTCAATAAAAAATATCAGCTGTGTGTGGTGTTTCCAGGTAACATGGGAAAAGATGACTGTGGTCTGGTATTAACTAAAGTGAAAATACATGTCATTCAGCTTTGTTTTTATAAGTTCATTTGGTTTTGTAAAGAAAATAATTTCCATTAAAACATTTTCTCTTTATAGTATCGATTATATAATGTTAATGCAAGACAAGAAGTACTAAACCTGGGCCATATATTCTAAAATTATATCAAATTAAAAAAACCTACATAAAGGTAGAACTCATGTACCATGGAGTTCAAGTGAAGCTGCATTAACTTGCATTTTTTAAATTTTCATCCTTAACTTCAATACAAATCATCAGTCTTCTATAAAAAAATCTAACGACAATGTCCATTAATTTGTCTGTTGACATGAGTCTCATTTTTAAGTTTGTGCTGTACTGTAAAGTTATAGTAGAGTTTGTATTGTTTTGATCTGGTAAAAATGTTACTGGTCTTTAATCTATTACATATTATTCATTGTTATGAGAAAACCAATTTTAAATATGAGCTTTGTGTTTTTGTGTTGCCTTTAGCCTCATAATGCACAAGGTGTTTTTCAGCTGCACCAATAAAAATGTTAATATTTCCTAATGTGTGACTAACCCAGGCTGCACGCTGACAACTCACTTTTGACATATTGTATAGTAAAATTGATTAGTCCTTTTTTTCCCCTTTGGTTTATGAAATTTTAGTTTAGAAAAAATGTTTTTGAACATTTAGGAAAAATTGCATTTTTATGAAAAAATGCATTTTGCAGTTAACACACCCACTTACAGAGCTTTTCTATCCAGATCACCACCTGGTACTGGTCCACAGAGCACATATTGGTAAACTATGGTTTTCACAACTGCAAACACTAGCAATATGATGCACTTTATCTAATGCCACCACAATGAAAAGCTCTGCCCTGTGGTTCTTCAGGCTCCCTGATCAGCTTCAGTGATTGCACCTTGACTCAGCACAAGTTGCATTTGTGGTAACTTTACTTTGTAGTGTAAGAAAGCAGGATATTGTTTCCTTTGTTTGTTAATGATGTTCTTAATAAGAGCTATAGCTTTAGATACTGCTGGTTTAAATATTATAATGAAGCATTAGGTGCAGTAAGTGGGACTATGATGGGGCCTGACTCTTCAGCTGGCTAGGAGATGCTAATGAATTTACATAGCTGAGTCTATTGCTGTGGGAACAGAGTGAAATGAATGGAATTTTTGACAAGGCTATAGTAAAGTTCTTTTAATTAACACTGACTTAAAATAATAGTGACCTTTTCTAGTTTTCAAGAAGTTTCTGTTTCAGAGGAAAATGACATCTGACCCATTTTCCTGTCATGGTGTTACTTTAGCCTATTATTCTGTATAAAAAAACTAACAGAATTTTGATTAATTCACACCTCTGCTGTTGCTGTAGGTACCCCAAATATGCCAAAGCCTGGTTTATTATTTGTTAATGAATGTCACTAAATTGTATACTGAATTTTAATTATGTTTTCAGTCATATGATTGGTTGCTCAGAGTTTAATGTTAGTTGTCTGTTTTCCAGTGTAGATGGTTCAGGTTCTGATCCAGTTGTCTTTCAGTCTGCTTCTACTGGGCTTGTTGCAACAACAAAAAAAGTTGGTTTAAAAATTATTAACCCCAAATTTGAGATAGAAGTTGTATTATTACTGTGTACAGACTCTTTGTTTCTCTCCCTCTGTTCATTTTTGTGCTTGTGAACAATGAAGCAGTTTTGTTTTTAGTGTCAAATCATAATTTGTTTTTAAATGGTCATAAATGAGATTCCATTTGCATTCATTCACACCGCTTCCTGAAACTGCCTGTGACCTTTAGCCCACCCCAGTGTATAAAAACTGTTAGCCCATCTTTGAATGATGTCTCTGTTTTGGTACATTGACAGCATACTAGCAGTGGTTTCCTTTTAAAAGCACAACATATTGTCTGATTTGTTTTATCAAATAACATTTTCAAATGAATTGCATTTTTTAACTCAAATTACTATTTCCCCCATTTCCTCATGGTTGGATCTCAGTTTATGTAATACTGAGATACCTCAAAAGTACATTTTAATATCTTCATTATAGGTCATGCAAGTAAAATTTTATAGTGTGGGCACATTATTTTAATTACATTCCACTTTAAAAGCTTAATGATAGCAGATGAAAAGTCACACTATCTTCAGTGATGTATTGCTTATTGAAAGTGTTAACTATTGCAATTATATATTAGATAATATAGTATTTTTAAAGGTATTTATTAAATATGTTATTGACATCATTTCCTTGCAGACCAACTTTTATGCTCGCTGATACTCAAAGGTATTAGAAACATTGCAGTGTTTCTTGCATCATTCAGGAAGGGCTGTAAGAAACCAGAACTGCGAACAGGATGTTACAACTGATCCTGGGAAATAACATTCATTTGGATTGTGTACTTTGCTATTGTTAAGCAACCGATTAAATTTCTTGTTTGTGAATCTGAAAGTTTTTTTTTTTTTTTTTTTTTTTTTTTGTAAACATTTTGGAGGTTGCACTAAATACTTAAGTGAATATGGATTTACTGTGCTCATAAACTGCATGTAGTCATTTTTGAATCTCAATAAAGCATCCATGAATGAGAGCAAATTTTCATACGTTGCATCAATATTCATGTCAGTACGTGTTTTCAGAACATGTACTGCAACTTGCAGTTTTTCTTGATATAATTCTGTAAGTTCCTTTGACACAAGCCTCAGATAAATATGCAGGTATGTGTTTATATTTATCTTAAGAACTATGCTTATAGAGCTTAATACATTTTGGATAATGAATATCTATGTTATGTAGCTAAGGTAGACTCACTGATTTAGCAAATGTTGAATTTGTTTCAGTGGCAACATGGGACATTCAATGTCATGAATAGCTTTTAGTCCATGTGGGTCTTTAAAAAAAATAAATAAAATAATAGTAATTTACAATCATTAATTAAAGTGATCTAAAAAAATTGCTTACACTTATGTGCAAATGTATATTACCACATAATACATATGTGTTCACTTACTCAGAGATGGTCCCAAGATCCATCTAGCTATATAGTTAGTGCTGAACTGTATGATTCAGCAAACATCACACAACATTAGGCAATGGATATTTGAAACATTTGCCTGACTGATGCTAAAGCAAAATGAGTAAGCCACAGGCAGAGTGAGACTGCTGTCTCTTTGTTTTTATATCCATGCCTTTCCTAGTCTCTACTTGCAAACCAGGTACAGTGCTTTAATTGCTTGCTGAGACATAATTGGTGTTTTTTGCTTGCTTAGTAACCTGTTATGATTGAGGCATGTGGGTGGTTGGATTGAAAAGAGGTCCCCTGGGTGATTCAGTGTTTGGAAAATTGTGCAAATTAGCCAAATATTTGCTTGTCAGCCACAGATCATAAATTTAATCCATAAGTATCAAGTAAGGATAACTTGAATTCTGACAACACTGAAAAATATAGATTTTCAGGACTTAAGGGATGTTGATAGAATAGAGTTAATTGTGCATATTTACTCCAAACAGCTTTCCTTATTTTTCAAAATGTTTTTGAGCATGTATTTCTTCTCCAAGTTGATAGTGTATTTTTATATTATTTCAAAATACAGTAAAACTTAAGATGAACATCCATTCTGTTGAGTAACCGTTTCTAACATATGATATGACCACAACTTGATTGCACGGATTGTTATTACCAGTACATGACATTCACTCTTTATTGAACATCCGCTTGTGATACACAACCAACAACCATAAAGTGTGACTGTAGTTGGTCTTCCCCCTCCTTTTCAAACAAGGGGAGTATTCCAGCACTGCTACGGCGTTCTTTGACACTCCTTTTTGTCATGGATTCTTTTTTTTATTGAGTTATAAAAGTAACCCTTGGTCCCTGCGGCTCAGTTAGCACATGACTTGCCCAGTTTGACTTCTGGGAGAACTTTTCGTGCCTTCCCTCTTTGTACGGTGATAAAAGGAGAACTGAGATCGTTGTTGTTAGATTATGACCTTTTATTTATAAATGTGACTGCATGTGTTGTGTAATATGCCATCTGAATGGGCTTCATGTAAAGGTACCCTTTGCTCAGAAATGTTTTCTTACACAAAGTTTATACATTATGCTAGGTTTATCCATCTGAAGTGCATTGCTGAAAGAATGAAGCAAAATAAAAGTTATTCAGCTTGGTTTTGATAGAACTATATGTTGTGAGGTGGTTTCCACCCAGACATAAGACTACTACTGATTTAAAACTACTTGCTAGATGGTGTTTGTAAGTCTCATGTTTGGCTGTACTGTAGAAATGAATAAATGTACATGATTCAGTTTTGAAACCCAGCAACTTTTGTATTTGTAAATTTGGTACCTCTCTCCTACAGGCCCATCATTACTTTTTTCTTTTCCGGCTGCTATAAAAAGTTCATGCTCGTATTGCTCTGCCTAATGTAAGTTTCATCTTGGATAATAGTCTCCCCCCTGCTGCAGTTCTTACATATTTTGCTGTAACGTATGTTTCTTTCCTCTCTTCAGAATGTACCATTTGTCATTATTACAGTTCTGGGAACCCAGATGCTATTGTCATCATTAATCATTTTCTTCATTCCTGTTGTGATTTAAATGCGGACATTATGTTGGCTGAACTTGAGACAGAAGCCCTGACTTTGACTGTGGAGAGATGAGAGGTGTGCCGTGTCCCTAACTCCAGCCTCTTGTCTTGCATCACCGAGCACAGTGACTACACTGACCTGAGGGTGTGCGTCTGCTCACAGAAGGTGGTGCCTCATATTCACTAATCCCTCTTCTCCCCTACCCACCCAAGCCAATCCTTTGTGGCTCAGCAGGATATGACATGCCTAGGATGTGTCTTACATGGAAGGGCAGTACCTGTGACTGTGAATGGGGCGCGGGGGTCATGTTCACTGTGGCAGCAGTGTGCAGATTATAACAGAGGGGCAGGGTCCTAGAGAAGCTGGAGCATGGTGGGCTCATGTACTGGAATTTTAGGGGCAGATCAGAGATCATTGGATCTTGTTTTGTGAAGTTGAGACTAGGCTAAGAATGATACTTTTTCAACATAACAAAAGGTAGATTCAATCTAACATTTTGTCATGGTTTCAGATGTTTTTTTTTTTTTTTAAACATCACCATAATGGAAATTTTATGCAGTTAAAACATGAAAAACATCCTGTTTCAGAAGACATTTTATTAACTGCACAGTTTTTTAAGCACATTTATGCTATAAAATATTTCAGTAATTTTGACTCAAATCGGGTCCTCTTTTAGAAGTTCAATAATTCAAAAATACGTTTCAGCCAATATTTGTTTTAAACTATAGTTATAGATAACAGGTTGCAGTGTTGTTGCTGGCAAGTTATGCTCTGTAATCTTAGTAAAAAGGAAAGGGTGTATCACAAAGTAGGAAAGGGTAACCGTTATCGGGGCAACTTGTATGTTTGTGCTGTGGTGAATTTTTTTGCGTCTACATGCATACACGTGCGTTTGGCCACAATGAATGACCAGGAACAGGAAGAAAAAGGGATGTTAATGGAGCACTCTCTTTAGGGAGGGGCCCCAGGCAAAGTGTTCTCAGTGGGCTTCCTCACACCAGTCTGGGCTGCGTATCTTGAGCGACCAAAGTGGGTCATCGCACAAAGCAGCCGCTTGTGTGAGCCCAAAGGCCAGCTTGGTTAGTGGATGACTTCATCCCACAGAAATGCAGCCATACAAAAGGGATGTTCAGCTCCCATGATGGAGAGTGTGCCAGTGATCGCCTTAGCTTCCAGCACTCAAACCACGAGCTTGCCCTGCCAAACCCCACCCCACTCCACCTCGCCCTGTGTAGTGGAAAAGTGCCCCTGACCACTTCTGTGTGGGTGTTTGTGTGTTTGCCAGTCTGGGACTATGGCAAACAAGGGTGGGCAGGGGGGTTGTTGGGGTGGACTTCAAGGGCGTCTCAGAGGCTCAACAGCTGTGGTAGTTTTTCATACAGACGTTGAGGTGCAGTCTGTTTTTGTTTCACAACCACTTGATATATTTGAGTTGTTGTTTTTTTTTTTTTTTTTTAATTAAAGCAAGAAATGTAACACGGTATTTAAAATTTTGTTGTACTGGCCTTATTAACTTGCTCTTGAACACAGTGCAGATTTCCTCACATTTGTGTTGTGCTGTTTCATGTGCACAAGGAGTCATGGTTAAATGAATATTTGGCCATCTTTGTTCCACGCAGGGGGAAGTTTGCGGTGGTGAAGAAGTATGTGGAGAAGCGAACGGGTAAGGCATATGCAGCCAAATTCATGAGGAAGAGGAGGAAGGGCCAGGACTGCAAGGCGGAGATCATTCACGAAATGGCGGTACTGGAGCTAGCCGATGGCTGCCCGTGGGTCATCAACTTACACGAGGTCTATGAGACGGCCAGCGAGATGATCCTGGTGCTGGAGTAGTAAGTACAGGAGCCGTGCATGGACACACAGAGCAAACAGGGGCCTGCTACTCACTACAGCAACATTAATATGCTTATGAAAGTCATCCATACAGTATGCCATTTGTAGCCCAGCTGCTGTCTGGCAGCTCTGTGTGCTGGCTTGTTATTGGTTTTTACTGTCAGAATCCCAATTTTCATTCGTTCTTGCATGTGAATAGCACCAGAACTTTGGCTATAAAGCCCTGTTTCTGTGCTCGAATCTTAAAGGGACGTACAGTGCTTATTGCATGGAATCCTCCACCAGATTCTAAGATGGCCATATTGTGTTTGCTGTTTTGCAGATACTAAAACAGTAGACATGGCAGTGGCACAGTAGAGTTTGATATGTCTGTGTTACAGTACTCATTGCCATCAGTTTGGGCATGTTTTTGTGCTCCAGTTATCCTGTTCCTGACCTCTGGCGATCATTTGTTTGTGTGTACATGCTCAATGATCTAATTCCCCCCTGCAGGTTGGTTTGAATTGTCTATTGAGCTTTAAAGGCCAAGTTGCCTGAGCTGTTCAAAGTATTGAATTCAATATATATATATATTTTTTGGCTTTTCAGTATGGCTGTGCCTAGCTGGGTCTGCAGCCACTCTGATGCCATTTTCCAGATTCATTGTTTTAGCCTTTTGTGTTTGTGGTTACCTATGGGAAGAGTGTGAGTAAGAGTGGACCTGACTGCTCTGAGGTGCTTTAATCTTTGTTGACAAGACAAAGACTGACCATCTTTCAGGACTGTTGATATACTTTTGAAGATAAGGCACTTTGTCTGTTCTTCCCAAGGATGTGGTAGATATGGAATGGAATGTCCACTATTCCTGTCATCAACAAAATATGTTAATATGAAGATTTAAAGTATTTTACCCATTACTGTCTGAATTCATGTGAATTCAGGGAATTTTGGTCTGAAGAAATTAGTTTTTTTTGACTGACAAGAGTGAGCTTGTTTGTTTTTCAGTTTTTGCAAGATGAAAGTGAATATTGAAATGTGGTGTCCATAATTGTAATTCTGGATTCAACTTGTCAACAAATTGCCAAAGCGTTTCTTGCTACCTGAACTTGTTCCTTGTGCTTGTTGATGGCCTCTTTTATTTTTCTTACAAACCAGCACACCTGT
The DNA here is from genome assembly GCA_025773905.1 of Chitala chitala. Lineage (NCBI taxonomy): Eukaryota > Metazoa > Chordata > Actinopteri > Osteoglossiformes > Notopteridae > Chitala > Chitala chitala. The sequence continues at coordinate 19,537 of JABJVR010047083.1, forward strand.
GGTGGAAAATTTTGATCGAATCAATACTCACAAATTAAGATCTTATTACCACAAATACAATGATTACATTAGTGTAATACGGACTGGAAATTGCCCTTAAAGTTTAATGGTAGTTTTATGCAGTAGTAGTCTTTAATATTAAAAGCACATGAGGTTAATGTTCTGACAGACACTGGTCGTGTAGGGGAAGTGAGAAGACTGACACAATGTTAGCTGCCTGCCTTGTTCCTCAATATTGAGCATGTGTCACCACACTGTACTTTTACACTGCGCACTTCAGCTTTACATACATCCCTTCTTCATGTTTTAGCCTTTTGTTTCTTGTTAAATACCTTTTACCCCATAAAAGTCACTAACTGGTTAATATGTTATAAGCGTTGTTCACTAACTGGTTAATATGTTATAAGCGTTGTTCACTAACTGGTTAATATGTTATAAGAGTGTCAGATATACTACACTACTATTTGACACTTTTTATGATAGATACTCTAATGTAGAAATTATGGAAAAGTAAAATTAAATGGTAATGAAACAACTGCCTCACCTGCACTAAATTTTGGTATCCGTTAATTTGTATACATACTTGGGTGGTCTTTGACCAATATGGACAGCTGGTACTCTAATTAAATGGAAATTAGGTCTAAGTCTTGAGCTTTAGAGTAATTTCTCTGACAGATCAGCTTTTTAAGCCAAGAACAAGTCTACTTTACTAAAATCTGTTATAATCCATTCATGTTAAGTAGAACGAATACTGGTCCTATAGAACAGATTTAGAAACCTCAGTGGAGCCATCACTTTAGTCATGTCATAACACTAGCTCAATGTATTATTCTAAATGGTGTGAAGAGTCATATGACATGTGACTAGAGAAGCATAATTTCTTAGCTGAGTGTATTCTGGAAAAGAAAGGGGTTGCATTTGTATTTACGTCAAACTAATTCTAATAAAATTAAATTGGCAGCCAATGACTTGCTTTAAAGATTTGCGTAATAGGTTGGCACTTAATTTGCTGATTATAGTAATTTGTTGTATACTATCCCTCTAACTGCACAGGTGGTTGTCATCAACTTATTCAGAGGAAGAGTATTTCAGTAAGTCTCTAATTAGCATTCTTTACTACATTAGAGTTTTTTGTGTTGATGCACAAATTGGAGTGAAAAATTAGCCAATTTGATGGCTCTCTGATATGAAATGGGCAGAAAGTGCCCAGACTTGTGCCAATTATCAACATGTAGAGGGTAGGTCATGGTGCCATGAGAGGCTGGCAGGAGTAGGTTGGCTCGTAGTGTCTTTGAAGAACCAGAGGAGACAATATTGTTAGTGATGTTTATGATATTCTCTGATAATCTGATCTGTTAATAACTACAAATTTAATTTGTTTTGCCTATTATGGGCTTTGTTGGTTTGAATATTCTACATTACAGGATTCATTTAATTGAGGTGCAGGTAATCTGATCCCAACCCCTGACAACTCTGATCTAAGATTTACAATTAGGACTGAAATAATTATAAGAACTTTTAATAAAGCAGACAGTTGGCTGCTTTATGGTACCCCTGTAGATTTCTTCTTTCATGTTTGAAATGGTAAAACTAATTTTAATGTTTTTTTTTTTTTTTTATACAGCAGTGTTTAGTATTAAAAAGTATGTTTTATAAATTTTTTAATCCTGTCTTGCTTTCAGGGCACAATATAGCAGGCATGTTAACACTTCAGGTAGTAGCAGAGCATGATAGACGTTTAAGAGCCGTATGTCAGCAGTAATGTCCACCAGAAAGAAATATGGAATGGTCACACTGGCCCTCCTACTGCTGTTCCCATGAGGTGCTGTGTTAGGTATTTGGAGCCTGTGGGCAGTTTAACTTGCAGAAGGGTGGCAGCACCACAAATGCTGGCTCAGTCTCAGGATGGCAGAAAGTTATTTACCCTCAAGGCTCATATTAGTCAAAATGTTTTAACTAATACTCATTACCTTGTAAATGTGTTTCCTAACAGTTTTAATGTGAGCGTTTGATATGGAAATTTCTATTCATGATTTGCTGAAGTTCTGTCTGGAGGTTGTGTAACTGCACAGTGAGCTTTACTTGAAAATATAAGAGAGTCTTTGGGATCCATGCATTTGTCAGTGATTTAAACTGAACGAACTTGGCAGCCCTTGGCTGGCGCTGCAGTGTAGTAGCACAAAAGGATGGTTTCAGTTTCCTGTGTCTGTGGGACGTTCAACAATCTCTTAGTCATCTTTATGAATGGTTCTGTGTGCCGCTTCTTTTGCAGATTGTCTCAGCTCTGAGGTCAGAGAGCTGGCTGTCAGCATTAATGGTCAGCTCATCATAAACTGTCTGGTCTAGATGCAAGCCACAATCTTTTGGGCTGGAATTGGAAAAAATCCTAAAGGCAGTCTGAAGCCCTTTTTTTAGTCATAGTGTCTTGCAAGCATGTTGGGCATTGTCCAACAAAGATGCTTACAAGACAAAAACTGGTAAGGTAAATGTGCGTAAAATGTATCTAAAGACCACCTTTCAATAAAATGACTTCTGCATGAAGTTTCCAAGCTGCAAAACCATAAAAACATTGGTAAAATATTTTTCCAAGGCATTCTGAATGTGCTTATTTTCCTTGTATAATTACGGCACTAACAGACCACACAGACCAGGGTAAGCTAGCAGACAGAAGCACACAGGGATTTCCATTGGGACAATCTTGTTCACGTGTTTGTTTGTACATACAGATTTGCACATTGTCGACACCTGGTGGTTCAGAGAAGCTGCAGGGATTTCCCAGTTTATTTTCAGTCTTATCAGAGAATGTATGCAAAACTTTAAAATGGCTGAGAACGCACTGCTGTCTTGTGGACCCCCAAACAATTTTCTTTAAGTACGAGGTGACCCAGAGCTCAGGACCCTTTGTGAGTCACCACTCTCTTCTGATATTTGCTTTATTTGGAACAATATTTTCATAATACTTGTTCACAATAGAGCTTGATTGCAGCAGTGCATGTGCAAATAGTGCAAAATCACATGTCACATTGTTTCAGATGTAAATGGGAAGTTCACATAAAAAGCACATTGTACTTGAAGGTGCTGTATTCAGTTGCTTTGGTGACTGCAGCCACGATACTATACTTACCTCAAGGCTGGGTTTGATGTAGACCTCTGTGAGGGGTTGGTGAACTGGATTATAGGTGGTCAGGAGAGGAAACTAACCCTGGTTTACCCACAGCATAATCTTCATCTCATTCACAGAAGTGGCTCCCATCCAAAGCCTGATTTGGCTCTCAGCCTTAGGATTGTGCCTATGTTCTGATCCTCCATCTGACACCCCTCTCTCCCAATACCCTATTTGCAGTTCATAATTTTAAAATTATTAGGACTAATAGGGCTCGGTTTATTAGCGTAGTATAATTGTAAGGTATGCATTGTTTCTCTGTACTCTGGGCTTCCCCATTATTGTTGTGTAGGATGTTTTTCTAAATGGTAGGGACTTCCATCAACATGTTTTGTATGAGCTGTGAACTTGCTTTTTCAAAGTCTAGGGGTAAATGCACATCCAATCATATGGGTGTCTCAGTATGAGTTTAAGGAAGTAAAGCTGGTGTTATAAGTCAGAATTGCAGTTCCTTCACCCTGACACTGTTGCAGCTGAATGCCTCAGAGACATCTTTATGAACTGGGTAGATGTGCAAAACTTTTCAGACATGAGAAGGAAAAGACTTCACCAGCTGTTTTATTCTCTGAATGTTGCAGCCCTTTCTGCATGATGATTGTGCATTGCTTTGTAGTTTAACACTCAACAATGGACTAATGCCAAGGGTTTTCTGTCTGTACGCACTGTGTATGTTTATGATGGGAACATCTTATCATGAAAAACACAAATGTTCCAAATTGCACCACAGTTCACGACCATCAGAGGCTGCAAGAAAATTACATCTGGCAGAAGTATTCCTCGTCAATGTTTAGGTCCCAGTAAGTGTGGAAGATTAATGTACTACAAACATGCTGCTTTCAGAAGCTTTTGAACCAGCTCTGGAGGTCATACCAGCAGTGAGCCATGCACGTCACTCACTGTGTCTTACTGATTTTGTGTGTGTGTGTGTGTTTGCATGTCCACAGTGCAGCTGGAGGGGAGATATTTAACCAGTGCGTAGCAGAGGGAGATGAGGCCTTCAAGCAGGAGGATGTGAAGAGGCTGATGAGGCAGATTCTGGAGGGCGTGGCCTTCCTACACAAAAGTGGTGTTGCGCACTTGGACCTCAAGGTCAGTAGGCTTGCTTTTGGACTTGAACATTTGATTTTCTAAGTAGGTAACTTTCAAATATATTTATCTACTTTATTAATTTGACATTTCTTTTATTCAGAAAATTCCATCTTGGGGAAAACCAACTCTGACTCACTTAATTTTTATTTTATAGCCTCAAAATATACTTTTGACCAGTGACTCTCCTCTTGGAGATATAAAGATTGTGGATTTCGGATTATCTCGAATGATGAGCAGCAGCCAGGAGTTGAGGGAGATCATGGGGACACCTGAGTATGTGGGTAAGTCCGGTCTTGATGAATTTTACTCTATGTGAATGTCATGTCATTTTGTGTGGAGCTTCAGTGCTAGTGAGCTCATGTGTGAGCGTTCTGAGACTCTGCCTGTTTTTTGTTTACAGCTCCGGAAATTCTGAATTATGAACCAATAAGCACAGCAACAGACATGTGGTAAGACTTGGGTTTTAGATGCGTCTTTTTCTCATTCCTCTATTTAATTATAACGTGTGCTTTAGAGCCATACCATTACTTTTTCAATTCACCCTTCCAAAATTGTATTTTTATTTGGTTTGTTTTCCATACGCATGCTGCGCAGGCCTTTGGGAGTTTGGCTTTATAATCGTCTACTTTTCTGACTTGTTTTTGTTCTACTTGCCCTATGGGCTAATGGGTTTTATTCATTGCTGTTCCCTGTTGACTTCCATGTATTGTGAGATCAGTTCAGCATCTGTAATTCTTATCATTTCAAGAAGTTGTTGGGACAAAACTCGAACACATGTTTAAAGACTTAATCATGTCCTTGACATGGGGTGAACACTAACGGTATAACTAACCTGTTTAAGTTCAGTACCTGAGTTTTGGTGGCTAGACTGTCTTACCAGTTAGTACCATGTTTCCCTTTTCAGTCATCAAGCCAACGAATTCATGCTGAATTTCCTTGATTGTAGCTATTAAAGGAACCCATACTGTTGTCTAGTCAGTGTGACACCATTCCTGTAGCTTTTTGTGACTACTCTTTTCTTGGGGGCAGGAGTATTGGTGTGCTGGCCTATGTGATGTTGACTGGGACGTCTCCATTCCTGGGAGAAGACAAACAGGAAACATTCCTCAACATCTCTCAGATCAACATCAGCTACTCTGAAGTGGAGCTTGAGGGCATGGAAGAAGCTGCCATTGACTTTATGAAATCATTGCTCATTAAGGAGCCTCAGTAAGTGTGTTGTCCTCACATTGGGATGCCCCTGTCACTGTGCTAAAGTGTCAGGATGGTCATTACAGCTCTTCTAGAGATGCACATAAAACATGTAAAATGTACAATTTAATCTTCACTTTTCTGATGTAAACTACTAAATAAAGCAAGATTTATTTTTCTTACTGTCTTACACAATCCTGCACAGATTAAATACATGTCCAATTATTTTCATGGTTTAAAATCGAATTGAATTTGTACAGCGTTAACATATAGTATTAGGCGCGTAAATGGGGTCAGAGACTTTTTCCATTCAACACAGAAGGCCAGTTTATGTTGGACTGGTTTTAATATGAGTGTTGTTCATAAGCTTCGATAGCTGCTAAACATGCAAGTGTACTTAGCTGGCCTCCTTGTGGTGGGTTGCAGGCAGCACTGACCCAGGGCTGTGTTCACAGGCACCGGGCCACAGCAGAGGAGTGTCTGCAACACCCCTGGCTGCAGTTGCAGGAGGGCGTGGGCGAGGCCTTGCCGGGGCCAGCCAGCTCCGTGATACCTGCCCACTCAGAGCAGGCTGAAGGCAAGGAAGGCACTGTGGCGGAAGAGCTAATCGTCATGGCCGCTTACACTCTGGGACAGTGCCGGCAGACGGAGAAGGAGAACCTGACCCCCGAGCCCAAGGCTGTCTCCAAGCGCTTCAAATTTGAGGATCCCTTCAGCACCCAGCTTCCTGGCGAGTTTATCTACTGAAACTTGGCCTGTTGCATTTTTCCTTTACATCCACCTCATGTTTTGAAGTCAAGCCAAACCATTTTTAATGATTACTTGTGCTGCTTTAATTTTATTGGGTAAGTTAAAACTGAGCCTTGCAGTGACTTTTCCAGTTTGGTGCCATGCTTGAAATTCATGAAGACATGGTGTGGGCTATCATGTTTTATTTTTATTTGTTATTTGTCTTTTGTAAAATTTGTTTGCCATTTCTAAAAGTGAAGTTTTTTTTATGATATAGATTTAATAGGGGAGGTAAATATGTATATAAAACAAAAAGCTAATATTGTTTTTAAAGTATGTTTAAATAAAACATTTAAAAAAGCCATAGCTTAAGTTAGACCCTAAACTCATATTCATGTTTATGGTCAGCACTTGAAATGTAAGTCTGTGGATCAGTTTTTTTTTTTTTTTTTTTTTTTTTTTTAAATTTATTTTTAAAAGGTACATTTTGAACCAAAAAAAAGATTTTAACTGTCCTTTAAGTTCTTTTATGTTAATTCAGGTTTGTCTCCATGTAATTGCATTTTTTTATGGAAGGAAGCTGAATCTTACAAATAAATATTCCCAGAAACCCAGGTACCTGTCTTGTTTCAAGATTTTATTTCCATCACTGAATATTGAGTGCATGCAGTACATACAAGTAATATGATGCGATAGCAAATGCTTTAAAAAGCTGCTTATTAGATACTTATGTATTGTAACATGATTTTTTTTTTTTTCTTTTGCACATGTGGATTCACTCGGTATACTAGTTTGGTCCCACAGCTCAAAGACACACAGGTCAGGTGGACTGGGGACTCTAAATTGCCCTTACTGAACATTTTCTGTGTTTGTGTGTGCCCGCCTTGTGATGCATCCCCTCTCCTCCCATGTGTGCCCTGCATTCTGCACTATTCTGCATGTGATGGTGGCAGGCAGCCTGCAATTTATGTGCAAAATATGGAGTTGGAAAAGAAATTGCTGTGTTAATAGTTGCATTACATTAACAGTGTTGTATTTAATGAAAATTGTTTAGCTGACAATTGTTGAAACCAATTTATTTTCCCCACTTTATACAGTTATTTTCATATGTAGGGGTGTCAATTTTCTCAGTGTATCTTGCACAAATCTGGGAGTGATGCCAGTAAGATAATCTGCTTTTCAGTTCAACACCTGTCTAACAGCTGCTGCAGCCAAGCTGAGGCCAGATTTTGTGTTTTTCATGACTTTAGACACCTCCCAGTGGGAAACTGGAGCATCATGCATGTCTGCCCAGGCTTCACAAATGCAGTCTGTCAGCATTGTCTCAAAAGAGAAGCTCCATGGGCAGGTAGCAGAGTCAGTAGCCCCAGCAGGCTTGTGTTTTTGAATCAGCCTGTACCATTTTGTGTGTATGCATGTGAAAAGCTGTAGGTTAAGTACTTGATTCCTTTAGCAGGATCCTAGTTGAATTAAAGTGAGTCTGTGAATATACTTGTTTTCCCCTTGGTATTTTTTGTGTCTCAGATGATACTGGAGCATTAAGCAGTTTGAACCAGCACCTTCTGGGCTGTTATGTTCATTAATTTATAGCTATCTTCTCACATTTGGTACTGCACTTAATGTCCATGTTCCAGGATATGATAGCAGGAGCATCAGCTACCCAAAAGTGCTTATTCCTATAGGGGTATATTTGCCAAAAAGACAAGTGGACAGCTGTAGGTGTGGGTGACCAGCAGGGTGTGATTCCTTTAGGCTCAGTGCAGGCAGCTGTGCAACAGTGCTGCTCTGATGGTAATTTCTTCCCACCATGTCACATTTGTCAGTACTGGGAGGCCTAGAGCTCCACAGAGGTGACCTTTTGCTTCAGGTAACATGCTCCATGTGCACAACCTTAACTGCATTGCTTCCTGGTAATTATTGAAATTATCTCCCAAAGCACACCTGTTGACAGGATCCCACAATAATGGCTTATGTGTACTCTGTATGCCCATTCGCATAAAGTTGACTGATCAATGAAAAGAATGAGTTGTTTTGTGAAATATGCGGTGCAGAGGGTCTCGGATATCTTGATTTAAAAAAAAAAAAAAAAAAAAAAAAAAACTTGGTTCTTTTTTATAAGATACCTTTTGCTTTCATTATGTGTTAGATCATTTATCATTTAACTATTTTTTTAAATTTAGGTTAATTTCAAATCTAGAAGCACTGTTAATTAACAATGTTTATGTGCATTGTGGAAGTATATGAATTTGCTATCGGATTTAAAGTTCTTTGTCTTTACATTCTTTCCTTTCGTTTTTGTATAACACTTCCATGGATACTCCCCCAGAATTACCATGGTTACAAAGATTGCATTTAATGAACACTGCTGGTGAAACATCAGGATTAAGATGCTGTAATATGGTGACATACAGCTGTAGCCCTGCATGTGCTAGTACTGTAATGTATTTGTCCCAAAAATAAATAAATGCTATATCCTAAAGTATTTTTCCATGCAGAAATGTAAATGAGAAAAATAAATTTGGATTTAATCTTATCTTTCTGTCTTCTATTTTACATATTTATGGACTCTTTAAAAATATACATTTCAGTTAGTACTGAGAGGTGGAAACCATGCACTTTTTCTGCTGTAGTCAACTCCTGGCCTTTTTGGGTTCATTGCAGGTAAGTAATGGCTGAGCTGTTAAATGTGGTTTTGAAAGCTGGACTGTGTGAGTAGACAAGGCAGTCAGCACATTGTCATCGATGGGCTGGGACCCAAACTGTACCTTTGTGTAGCCTTGCACAGTGTCTAAAAATCCCTCATCATCACTCAAGTCTTATTTTGCAAGTCATGCGTTGCAGTTTTGTTGTTCTGGGGTCTGAGTGTTACAGTAAAATGATTGCGTTAGGGACTTCACTTATTTCCAGAAAAGAAAATGTATATCTAAGCTTTCTGAACTGTTTGAAAATATTTAATTCTATTTGTTCCCTCCCTACACTATAATTGGTATATGATGTAAATTTACTTGCTAAGGACATCATTTTCAAAGGTATTGTCATTTACCTCTGAATACAGCAAGGGTGTTCTGTTAAATCAATGCAAACTAACCAGTTTTTCAATGGTTCAACAGCAGGTAATTTGGGGCTTAATATGAGTGGTCATTTGGGTGTACATCAAACCTAACTGATAGATATTTAAGAGCCAGTTTTGACAGCTGATTTGTTGGATGTAATAGGAGTCAGCAATAAAATTTAGTGAGTCCCGAAATTAGACATTGGTTTGTACACTTTTTTTTTTTTTTTTGGGATCTAAGTACATTCAATTCAATTCAATTTATTTTTATATAGCGCCTTTCGCAACAGCGTGCCTCAAAGCGCTTTACACAGAAAATTG
>JABJVR010047084.1:14376-29078 GCA_025773905.1 Chitala chitala
GACACAAGGTGCCCCGGATCCCAACCTTATACAGGTGACACAAGGAGTCCTGGATCCCAATCTTATACAGGTGACACCAGGAGTCCTGGATCCCAATCTTATACAGGTGACAAAAGGTGCCCCGGATCCCAACCTTATACAGGTAACACAAGGTGTCCCGGATCCCAACCTTATACAGGTGACAAAAGGTGCCCCGGATCCCAATCTTATATAGGTCACACAATATGCTTTGGACCTCAGTCTAGTAAAGATTTAGAATGTACATAGAGTCATGGTGTAGTAGAATAGTGAAATTAAATGAAAGCACAGGGTAACGTGTTACAGCAGGCCGAGTGAGAAGACAGTGGCTGACACTGTAATGAAAGCACAACAATGACATTATAGGGAATTTTAGAGAAGCTGTGAACCCCTGTACAGGTCCACTCTAAGGGATGTGTTACATGCTGAGATCAGTATCAATGTGAAAATATCGTAACCTATCGAGAGCTGAGCCTCTGTGTTTACGGCAGCCTGCCCTTTAAAACTACTGTTACTTCAACTAGATAGTCCATCTATAAGTAGGACATTTGTTGAACAAAAGCTCATTTACACAGTGTGATTACAGGACTGAGAATTGAGCAGATGAATTACTGTCATGTTTTAATCACACAAGGGATGAAATGAGAATGAATCTGTGGAGTGAAAAGACAGATGTGCACTCAATATTGCTAATTTTCAAATTACTCACTTCAAAAGAAGTTCCTGAGACATTAATTTACCGTTAAAGGCACTGTATATAAAAAACAGGAACCAAGAGATGCTAGTTTGAATAGTTTGCCTTGCAGAAGCACATCTCTTCTCCTCAAGGAGAAGTGTGAGACATGCTGTAGTTTCAGCCTGACTGCAGTGAGATCAGGCTCTGCCTGAATCTCTGAGTGAATCTCTGCCTGAAGCTCTGGCTGAGGCTCTGTTTGAGTCTTTGCCTGAAGCTCTGGCTGAGGCTTTGCCTGAAGCTCTGAGTAAATCTCTGAGTGAATCTCTGAGTGAAGCTCTGAGTGAATCTCTGCCTGAGGCTCTGCCTGAGGCTCTGCCTGAAGCTCTGGCTGAGGCTCTGTCTGAAGCTCTGGCTGAGGCTCTGCCTGAAGCTCTGGCTGAAGCTCTGGCTGATGCTCTGCCTGAAGCTCTGGCTGATGCTCTGCCTGAGGCTTTGCCTGAAGCTCTGGCTGAAGCTCTGACTGAAGCTCACCAGAAACCACCCTCATAGAGGACAATAAAAAGCAGTGGCCAGATGACCATCTGGACAATTTGCAGCATCAACCCGCCATGACTGCAACAGGATCCCCTACGTTTCAGGGCCATTTATAAGCAGTCTGGAATTTCTTTATTATAAATAATTCAAAATCAACATTAAAAGAAAATTAAAACATTAAGTTTCAGTGAGCTACACTGTACAGACAGACTGAAGAAGTCTTTTGGTAAAAAGTGAAATATATCTGCTAAACGAGAAAGAAGTCCAGATGACATGACTCAGCTTCCAGATAACCTCACCTCGACGACTGAGAATCTTCACAGACTGTATAGACAATGTTTAATTCTAGTATTACTTGGGACACAACATCATGAAAAGCTACACTATGGTCAATGACCCCTCTGTTACTTTTGCTTTATTTATTTTTGTAAATTATATGGTTGTGTTTTTATTCTGGTTTTTTTTATCATCTCTTAATGTTATGTTAGTGTCACTCTTCTTTCATCATTGTGAAGCACTTTGGACAACCTAGTTGTAGTAAATGTGCTATATAACTAAAATTGACACGGACATTGACAATGATTGTGTTACGGCCACCTGAATCCGTGTCAAGCCCCTAAACATCACAGCTGTCCACATCTACACCCCAAAGACTGATGTAACACTGCAGCGTATCATTCACTCTGCCGAGAGAGTGATTGGGTGCTATCTGCCATCGCTCCAGGAACTACACAACACCAGGACACCAAAGTGTGCGAGAAGGGTCGTGGCAAACCCCTCTGATCCTGGACACAAGCTTTTTGAGACACCACCCTCTGGCAAGAGGCTGCTTTCCAAGAGGCTTCTTTCCATCAGCTATTTAAAGTGTATTTACTAAGCACAGGACTATGATTACTGCTATATTACTGTTTTCTTAAATTGTGTCTATCACTTATTCATAGTAGTTTCCTCTTTAATGTATTTTTTTCTCTCCAAACAGTTTTGCACCACATTACCAAAACAAATACCTTGTGTGGCGATAAACCTGATTCGGATTAATTTTTGACCTTGACTTAGACACAAGTGATATCATCCATCCTTTCGTCTATCCATCCATTCACCTTACAGCCTAATCCAATTCAGGGTCGCAGGAAGCCTGGAGCCCATCCCAGGGGGCACAGGGCGCAGGGCAGGGGACACCCTGGGTGGGGCACCAACCCACCACAGCTGGTCATATCAAATTTAGCTACAAATACTGCTCTTGACGTATCTTGATGTATCCATGATATGTACTTATATATGAGTGTGCATATACAAATGGTGTTACATTAGACTGTTTCTGTAATGAGCTCCTGAAGATGTTAAAAAGCAGGTGTGCATCCTTGTTCACAGTATCATCTGCAAACATGGAGCCAGCCAAGCAGAAATTTACTTTAACAGGATCAGCTATCATCAAAATGCAGGCTTGTAATCACTGCTGAAATTTAAAAATTCCATACTGCACAATGGTAAGGGCTCGCAGAGTCCAGAGAATTCACAAAGGTCTCATCTCATCTGAACTCATCTTCTGCTGCTTATCCGGGGCTGGGTCATGGGGGCAGCAGTCTAAGAAGAGTCACTCAGAATTCTCTCTCCCCAGACACTTCCTCTAGCTCTTCTGGGGGAACGCCAGGTGTTCCCAGGCCAGTCAGGAGACATAGCCTCTCCAACATGTCCTGGGTCTTTCCCGGGGTCTCCTCCCGGTGGGACATGTCTGGAATGCCTCCTCAGGGAGGCGTCCCGAAGGCATCCGAAACAGATGCCCAAACCACCTCAAGTGGTTCCTCTCGATATGGAGGAGTAGCGGCTCTACTCCGAGCTCCTCCCTGGTGACCGAGCTCCTCACCCTATCTCTAAGGGTGCGCCCTGCCACCCTGCGAAGGAAACTCATTTCGGTCGCTTGTATCTGAGACCTCGTTCTTTCAGTCATGACCCAAAGCTCATGACCATAGGTGAGAGTAGGAACGTAGATTGACCGGTAAATCGAGAGCTTTGCCTTTCGGCTCAGCTCCTTCTTCACCACAACAGGCCTGTACATTGACCGCATTGCTGCTGCCGCTGCACCGATCCGTCTGTCAATCTCACGCTCCATCCTTCCCTCACTCGTGAACAAGACCCCAAGATACTTAAATTCCTCCACTTGAGGCAAGATCTCAGGGATGGGGCACACAGGTGAGCGCCTGGTGGCCGGGCCCACACCCACGGGACCCAGTCGGGCTCAGCCCGAAAAACAGCGACGTGGGCCCACCTTCCTGTAGGCCCACCACCCACAGGAAGGAGCATAAGGGGCCGGTGCATTGTGGATTGGGTAGCAGCCCTGGGTGGAGGCCTCGGCGACCCAATCCTTGGACAATGAATCTGGCTATCGGGACATGGAATGTTACCTCACAAAGGTCTGGAGAGCATAAAGTCTTACACAAATGGGAAACAGACTGTCTACATTATATAAAGATAGCACAGTGATGCTGTGCTGTCTAAAGGGGTCTCTGAAAGTGATTACACACATTATATAAAGATAGCACAGTGATGCTGTGCTGTCTAAAGGGGTCTCTGAAAGCGATTACACACATTATATACAGATAGCACAGTGATGCTGTGCTGTCTAAAGGGGTCTCTGAATTACATACATTATATAAAGATAGCACAGTGACGCCGGACTGTCTAAAGGGGTTTAAAAGTGATTACACAAAGAGCCTGGGCACAATCATCATTTTTCACCCAAACACACATTTATATACACATGCATACACAAAATGTCCGTCTGTCAACTGGGTTAGTGCAAGGAAAAGCTATGAACTGTTCTGTTAATGAAACTAACACTTACTTCACACAATTAAGCATGTATAATTAACATTTATTTGACAGTGAAACATGATAATGGGGTGGTAGTTGTGGTGGATGCGCACGCTGAGATGTGATGATCTAGCTCCTACAGCCTCTTTTTCTCGGCTATAAACACTCTGGATATTCTGATGTCCTTTTTTAAAAATGTCTCCAAATGTACTGTGGCTGTATTAGCACTCCTCTGCTTTTCATGAGAGGTGGAATCAGTAAACAGTGATCCCACAACAGATGTACAGCACCTGGCCGTGAGTGACTTGGTTTACGTAGAGTGTGGAAGGGTAAGGCTGGCTGGGTGCAGCTGACCCACACCGCAGACCTTTGCAGACCTGACCGAGATGAAGTGGCCCACTGGCTAAGGGGGGGTACTCCACCCACCACATGCAATCCTCGAAACGTACGACAAGCCAATCCTGCCTACAGGCATTCTGAGGAAAGTATACATGTCTTGAATCAAAATCAACTGCATTCATGCCATGTATTAATGTATTCTTGTTTGCCTTTAATTGGTGGTTAAACGTGACCTTTATGTATGTGGTACACAGAAAATGCAAATGCGTCATGTTCTGGTATCCTATTTTCTGTTCTTAGTGCACAGACAGCTTCAGCCCAAGAGAACTGAGCTCGTAATGTGCGCTGTGGTGTCCAAATATAGTCATCCCCAGACAGTAGAAAGCAGGCCATGTTCAAGCCTGCTGCAGGTCCCAGCACACGTGCAGTTTGTCCACTGCTCCACCTGTATGGAACACACAATGCTCATATGCCCACCCAAACCGTGACTCAGTCCAGGCTACTCCCGCGCACCTGTCACGTTCAGCTGGAACACTGTCCTAGCAGACATCTGTGTGAAGCATGAAGCACAAGGACAGGGACGCCGCGGATATTATGGGCTGGCAGACCACTTAAAAAAACCTGCACATAACGTGCAGGTCTGTGTGCCTCTAAGGAGTTTCAGAAAAATGTTTAACCACATTAAGTCAATCAGATACGTAACTGGCTGCCGTGCATTTGGGTTAAGTGTAAAAAAAAAAAAGATAGCTGTAAATGTCTAATTTTATACAAGATAAAATCTGAGGTTTTTAAATCAAATTATAAATCCCTGCTTAACAGTGAACCAGTCAACCAATAGCCATCATTTTCATAATATTTGCAAAAGATAAAGACGAAAGGTTATATTTGCAAATTATCATGAACGCTATTTGAATAAGTGACCACAAAGAATGATTTCATGTAGCTTGTAGTCCCTGAATACAAACTCAGCAAAACCAACATGGTAAATTACAGCTATTAACAACCAAATCCTATAAAATCAATGAAAGGGTGTTTGAGAAAACGGCACCAACTGTTTCAGCCTTAATCCTTGGACTGGAACCTTGTGCTGTACAAAATCCTTAACCTAAAATTAAACAGGATGGGTGAGGGGCAGGGGAACACATGTTTCCATGGCAATACATTGAAAGTGTCCTCTTTTCTCCTTCTGAGCTCAGAAAGTACAAACAGGGGTAAGGGAGTGTTGAGCTAGTCACTACAGGACACTGGACAGGGCAGATGGTGGAATTAGGGTTTACACTCTGCACACAGGACAAGCCTTTAATGTCACATACAGAGCAAACCTATTAATGAGCCGCTGTCTCTGTCAGTATGAAACAAGTCTGCAAATGACAAGCTTACATTCAGAGTAAATTCATCTACTTCAACTCCAGTAGCACAACATAAAACATTGTGATGTTCCTCTCCATACTGACTGCTGTCATTCTGCCCATTCCAGAAGATCAATACAATACAGCATGCAGACACTCAAACAGGAAGGAGGACAGAAACAAACAGAGAGAGACACAGACAGAAACAGACACAGAAAGGTGGACAGAAACACAAACATACAAGAATATAGACAGAATCACAGACACACAAACAAAATAAAATGGACGGAAGACCCCTTTGCATCAGTCTGAACACACTGGAGGTCGAGAGGTTTTGTTCCAGCTTTGATTTTAGTGGCTCATCATTCCCAAAATAAGCGTGTACCTGACAGAAGGCACATGTGCTGCATCCCACAGCGTGATGAGAAGGGTTATCATCGCCTCTTTCTCTCACTCTCTAACCCAATTCTCCAACCATATGCTCATGACATTCAAAGCACATTTTATCAAATACCCAGGTAAAAGAACCAGACTTGTCAAGATGAGTGTCATATGATACACAGATGTATTACGTTTACTTGAAAATTTGTTACTGTGGTCTAGTTTAAGTGCTTTTTAATACCTTTTTGCAATTCAGTCTTTGGAAGAATGGGTATTTTTGGTCACACCTCTATGAACTCATTCTGAAGCTTGACATGTACAATGTGACTTTGACTTTTTTGGTCTTTGGATGTTTTTATATTTACTGATGTGTCCTGCTCTCCTGGGTCTGCCATTTCATGTTTGTTAATGAAAAATAGCCTACAACTCTCCATAGAAAGGAATTCAGAGGAAGCTGATAGTTCCTGGCTGTGATAGGGCCTTTGAAGATACCTTCTGTCTTAGAATTAATGGCGGCTGATACTGTCAAGCAGTGTTGGGGGGGATACTGTCTGATCACAGCACAACATGGTGCTCTCCTGTCCAACAGAAAGAACAGGTACTGACTCACCTGCTCAACACCGGTATTATTCCAACATCGCTGTGGAATACCTATCTGCTACGGAGCATCGCAAACTTTTACCTTGTACGGCTCCTTAATTTCACGGGTGATGAAGGCCTTTCCCTCCACTTGCATTTGATGTAGTTTTTCATCTTTAGAGGTTTTAGCAAAACTGGGAGATAGCTGTCCAGCTTCTATTGTGTGGATGTGCTCCATTGTGGACAGGTGTTCCTCTGAGAGCAGGTGTTCCTCTGTGTGGATTTGTTCCTCTGTGGACAGGTGTTCCTCTGTGGACAGGTGTTCCTCTGGCATCAAGTCTTCACCTGTTAACAGGTGTTCCTCTGTGGACAGATGTTTCTCTGAGAGCAGGTGTTCCTCTGCGGACAGATGTTCCTCTGAGAGCAGGTGTTCCTCTGGCATCAAGTCTTCACCTGTTAGCAGGTGTTCATCTGTGTTGAGGTATTCGGATGTGTGGAGCTGTTCCTCTGTGACATGTTCACCTGGTACTATGTGCTCTGCTGTGTTGAGGTGCTCCTCTGTGCTGCAGTGTTCCTCTGTGAGTAGCAGATGAACCTTCCTCTCCATATCACTGCTGTTATGCTGTGGTGAACATCTGTCATTCTCCTCAGTTCCAAAACATTGTTCAGGCTCTTTGTCAGCGGTGTCCATATCAGCAGCACCCATCTTTCCAGTGATTTTATTTGTGAAAGGATGGCTTTCACTGCTGTCTTCCATATCATATTTTTTTATCTGTGAGGACACAGAAAGTCTTCCTACATGCTCTTCGTTCAAGTGACTCCATGCATCTCCTTCTGTAGGAGTGTGACTTCTACATATGCCCTCTTCTACACCACCCTCCTGATCACTGAATTCATGTATTCTGTTATCCCCTGGGCCTCCTTCACTTTCAGCCTGGCCTTCAACTTTTTGGGAAAAGTCTGTCTGTTCCTCCACTGTAGAGTTGTCCACACGAGCCACTTCCTCACTGATCCCATCTTCAGGATACAGCTCTACCTTCTCACTCTGCCCTTCAGAGACATGGTATTGCAGCTTGTCAGGAGATTCATGTCCTTGGAGTGGTTGATCTCCCCGGTCTCTGAGGCCTTCGATCTGGGCCTGGTAGTTAGACTGCTTTGTTTGACCTGATGAAGGAGCTGTGCTTCCCAGGTGTAGCTCCTTGTCACTGGTGTCCCTCAGCTCAGCAGCACATATGTCCACAGAGGCAACCCCGCCATATGGAGCTGTCTCATTGGACTCCTCAGGAACTCGATCTTTTACATCCTGCTCTTCCTCAAATATGTCAGTGCTGGCACCTGACATGGCTGACATCTGAGCACATTCTCCCTTTCCATGAGAGGCAGAGATGTCATTCCTGTGGAAAAGGAAAAAGAATGGAACTGACATGTCAAATTTGTGACTTAACATTTAGTATGAAGACAGTGGCATTACATTTCTGAAATACATACAGTATATAGTTTACATACCTAACATGTTAGGACTTAAATCTTCAATTGCATCTGCAATAGTGCTGGTGAACTCATACTAACTCATACTAACCAGGTCAGTTAATACACTGCTAGTACAAGTAAGCTGTTATGCCTGCTTGGTGTTAGGGCACAAGATTGCGTCTACATGTAACTACAGGCTGCTCAATATTAAGGCACAAGGCTCAGCCTACATGTAGCTGCAGACTGCTTGGTGTTAAGGCACAAGGTTCAGTGTACATCTGAATAGAGGCTGTTTGGTTTTAAGGAACAAGGCTCAGTATAGATCTAACTAGAGGCTGCTCGGTGTTACGGCACAAGGCTCAGTCTACATGGCTACGAACAGAAATGAAACACACATTTGCTTATTCTTTTAAACTCACCTTCTTCTCCAAGAACTACACTGATTCACAGCCTGTTGACTTTTACAGTAAGCTGACCCCAGAAGCTGCAATAACTAGACTAACGTAAATAGTTGTCATATTTACATATTAGAAAAGGGTCTTGTTCTCTGCTATACACAACACATCAACACCAATCCCAGGCTGGTTCCAGCCCAGGGACTTCACTGAGGCCGGGAGTTCATTTCTCTCCTCTAGGACCAAACAGCTCTGGGCATTGCCTGCTAAGCTCACACTTTATGTGAAGGTCAACACAAATGTGAACAGTATGTGGCAGTAATGGCCCCTAGTGTTCACAATATGACATTACATTAATACAGGTGGTGAAAATTGATGTAGTCCATAAGATATTTTGATTTGAGATTATTTATTAAACAAAATAAAGAGCTTGTTTAGCTGAAGATACTTTATTAGTGCTCCTTCTGGCTTTCTCATTGAGCAGCACTAACTGAGTGCCATTTCACATTAATCAGAAGGACTCACTCCAGGTCGTCTGTGACAGTGCCTCGTTCCTCAGGAACATTCGAGGACTTCTGGGAAGAGATGAAGTGACATGAGGTCTTAAACCACAGGTACTGCTTAACAGAGTGGAAGAGAGTTTCAGTGTCACATTTCTTCAGGGAGACTGAGTAACGCTGTGTGATTACCTTAAAAGCGTTACTGTTGTAGAACCTGTCTTCAAGGCGGGCCCCCCACTCTGCAGGATCCTCACCTGTGGCTGCAGGTAATATGACACACAGCACACGTATGTGATTATAGCAACACCTGCCTCTCAATCCTAATGCTCAGCAAATCCTAAATCTCATACAAACACATGATCCCATGCGAAAAGACATTACCTTCCCTCTGCTGCAGGAGGCCACTGAAGTACAAGGCTGCAAAGGCAGGGATGTCTTTGGGCTGGCTCCTCAGCACCTCTCTGGCCAAACCCTCCAGTAGGTTCCCGAAGCCCCGCGGGACACGGAGGTGCGTGTTTGAGACCGGCACGGACATCGTGACAGGCAGCCTTCTCTATCACACCAACACAAGACTGCGTGGACGGAGTTTAATTGTTAAACCCTTAGCCAGCACGTGTCTTACACACGTCTGAGAGGAGTTTCACTGAACACTTTAATAAACACGTTTACATGTTCAGTAACATTCAACTCCGGAGTCTTCATTATGCGATAGCATACGTCTGCTACTGTGACTTTCAGTAACATTCAATAATTTAAAAAGTACTCATTTTATAGTAAATATAGGTGTAACCAGTAAAACCAAACTCGTAAGTGGTGATGCGCGACTTTCTCATCGCTTGTGTGTTTAAGACTTTAACGTTGACATCGCTACTGTATGACCCAGCTCGGTATTTTAACATGCCGATGAAACTGTTCACTTATCATCGCGATTTTAAAACATGGGTGACGTAAATAAAAGATTTAAACTGATAGAGTATTGCTTAAGTAAAGTCATACACACATTTACGTAAATATCCTACCTTCACCGACTAGGAAAAAGTTTGAACATGAAATGTTTTCAGACGTTACTGGGCAACGTAGTGCTCAAAGTACGTCACTACGGAAAGTGGGAAGGGTTAAACCAAACCGGGAACAGAGCGAAATATACCTCATGGATTTCCCTAAACGAGTATGCATTGCAAAGTTATTGTGGTGTCTGACGTTGCTGCACAGGTTCCCTTATATCATCTTTACCCACACTTTATTAATAGCTGCCTTATTTTACAATCTGTGGTGCTGACATGCATGTTAGTTTTAGAAATCATTCATTTCTTTCTACACGGTGTTTATTCCTCCAAACGGGCAGATACGTAATGACGATGATCTGTCCAGCTGCGTTCTAGTCTGGATTCTGTGGGCCAGTAAGAGCCTTTCCATAAAGAGCTTTTTACAGGCTGGTCGTCAGGACGTTATTTATCAGGGCTTGGGACCAGTTCACAAGGCTGGGTTGGCAGACACATAGCCTCACATAATGAACAGAAAAGAAACAAAGCTTTACTTTTTTAATTAAAGCTGTGCAAGCCGATAACAATCAGTAAATTGTGCCATAGCACACTGTTGCTTTAATTTATTTCCAGGACCAGTGGACTGCTTCAGGACCAGTGGACTGCTCCAAATTATTGCATTACACAGGCTGCACATATTATAAGTTCAACACAATGGTGCAGGGGGTTGCTAAGCGACAACAGAACCATGCCTAAAAACATATGCAAAGCTAATGGTTTCCAAACAGCAGAGGGCATGTTTCCTTGACATATGCGTTTGCTGCTAAGGGTAGTAGGTGATGACTGCATATTCAGAGCTGGTGCTCATCTTTCTGGACACCTCCTTCAGCTGCACGTGCAGACGGTCCGCCGAGCGGGACATGTGGAGTCGCTCCGTCTCTATTTGACTCTGCTGCAAAGCCAAGTAGATGGCATGGTCAACATCCACAGAGCCTCTATGCTCTGACTTACTGCTGAGTTTGGGAGAACAGCACTGGACTCCCTGTAAGTACACTGGAAGCTGAACAAGCTGCTCTGATTGTTCACCATCATCAGTGGATTCAGTACTAGAACAGCATGTCTTGGAGCATAAATGTTTTAATTTGTGTTTACCTTCCCATAGTCCCCTGGAGCCAGATCTGACTCATTTGAAAGTTCTGGAGAGCTGGATCCTCGAACAGAGATGATGATGTCGGCATACGGCACCTCGTGATCAGTTTGGTCGTCTTGGGATGTTGGAAGTTAGATTAGGGGTGGCAGGAGGTCACAACAGAGTTTATGGTGCCAGCAGCAGTATTAAGAATAACATTCAAGGGTTTTTTGGAGCATAGTGCTAGAACTGGGTGGAGAGCAGTATTGGGGTTTGGTAAAAACATCACATGTTTAGAAGACACAGGTGCTCTCTTTGCACGAAACAAATACATGATTATTAGGTATATCTTACCAGTTGTGGTCACCTGGACTGCCACATTAGCACATGTCCCTGGGTGGTGACCTAAAACATGAAGGAGGGTAATTTACACCAGGAAACGTGCCTTGTCCTCCATTCGAAAGTACAAGGAGAGAAACACCACCTGTACCTGCTTCTGTGGGTGTGGGGTGTCTGACTTCCTTTTCTGTTGGCAGGCTGCAAATAGTATTTATTTATACATAGTTTATAAAAATTTAAAACATTTCAAATTTTCAGTTCTGCTTTGTTTTATTAACCCTAACACTAATCTATAAGACTGCATCAGGGATTTTATGGTGTTATAATTTTTATGGTTAAATTTCTATATAAATGCATTAACTAACATATAAGCATGAAGTAACACAGCAACAGAAAGCTGAGAAGCTGTGAAACTGCAGAATAACATAATTAATCTTCTGACATGGATACTAATTTGTAGCAACAAAAATCGATTTTCATCCTCAAGTCAAATTAAGTCAGTAAGTCATTTATTCCATGTTGTTGTTACAAAACAATAAAAATATTAACAAGGAAAATATTCATACCATACTTATGAATAAATTTTACCTTTTGCACACTTTCACTGAAGTGTCTGCAATAAAAACACGTTCATAAATGAAGATCAAACACTATATTTATTATTAGTATTACTTATTAAAATGGTGTCATACAGTCAAGAAAATGCTAAAGTTTACATTTCCATGTCTGATTGCTGGTTAGTAGCATTTTTTGAATTGTTAATTTGCAGAAATATTTAAACTCTGCCCTTTTATACCTGACTTTGCCACATCACTGTGCCTCCCCTGGCTGCCCTATTGTGCCTTACCTGGCTGCCTACTGTGCGTCACCTGGCTGCCCACTGTACCTCACCTGGCTGCCTTACCTGGCTGCCTACTGTGCCTCACCTGGCTGCCCACTGTACCTCACCTGGCTGCCTTACCTGGCTGCCCTAGTGTGCCTCACCTGGCTGCCTTACCTGGCTGCCCACTGTACCTCACCTGGCTGCCTTACCTGGTTGCCCACTGTACCTCACCTGGCTGCCTTACCTTGTTGCCCACTGTACCTCACCTGGCTGCCTTACCTGGCTGCCCTAGTGTGCCTCACCTGGCTGCCTTACCTGGCTGCCCACTGTACCTCACCTGGCTGCCTTACCTGGTTGCTTCTTTTTGCAGGTGATGCAGAACAGTGCAGCTGCAGCAGCGAGCACAGCAGCCACAGCAAGGGTGGTCACAGCAAATGCTTTAAACCAGCGTGTGGAATCTGCAGGTGTGACACTGCGTTAATGTACTGACCATTAACACACTGACTCACAAAAGTCAAGCGCTAATGTTCACTGGTCAGGTGCGAACCCACCAGGTATGTCTACTTCCACCTTGACAGTGCTGTTCAGCAGTGCTGACCGACACATGTAGCTGCCCGCCGCCTCCAGCTTCAGCTCATTCATTGTCAGCGTCGCATCAATACTGATAATTGTCCACCAGGAGGTGCTGTTCCTCCAAAACCACTGCACAGTTGGGGCTGTGTCTCTGTCAGCATAGCAGCGAAGCCTCAGGAAAGTGGCCACAGTGCTTCTGATGGTTTTGGAGGTGGGCAAAACCTTGTCTGTGCCTGCAGGATCTCTGCTGTAGTAGATACTCAGAGAAGGATCTGGAACAGCAGAAGACAGAGACAAGCAGAATATCCTAGAAAGTTCCCCAGTGTATTGTTAGTTTGGCTATGAATTTGAAGGCACTGAAAACATTTATAAACATTTTTACAATGTGTGCTTTTTTCTAGACTAGTAACATGAAGAAAGAGGGTTTTCAGCTCAGAATATTAATATTGTGAAGAATGTTCACTCACATTCTCCACCCAGAGAGGAGTTTGTGTTCAAGGGTTGACTGAGAGCCTCGTGATGAATCTGACAGGTCACAGTGCTTCTCCCCCAGGACCTGAGGGGACTGACACTCACTGTACTGAGCACAGAGAATGTTCCATTCCTGTCCGGCCCTCTGGTGACATCACGAGCACCCACCAATCGAGAACCATTAAGGTACCATGTAACAGTCACATTCTGTGGATAAAAGCTTCCTGCTGTGCAGGTCACCACCATGGGTCTTATCCAATCATCTTGTGGCACAGTCACCATGGGAACACTAGGGGGAGCTGTAAAAGAAGGTCCAGGGGTGAAAATGCAGAGCTCACCTTTACACATTAAAATTAATTCCTCTATCAAACACAAACAAGTCTCACTTACATAGTTACCAAAATTATCTGTGCTCTATAACACATCAAACAAACATAAACTGTTTAAATTACAAATCCTCACACCAAAACCCCATCGGCAACAAAATACCCTCACACACACATGCTCATGATCACCATCAGCAACAACAAACACGCACACACACACACACACACACACAATCACCAACAAGAACAAACTCTCAGACACACATGTAGACAATTACCAAAATCTTGTATCCATACGAGAAGTATCACATAAACAGTACATCCTCCTCCATTATAACACACACCAGCCCTTGGGTACAAACACAAACTGCCTTCATGATAAAGCTCTTAATGATAAAACATTCCATATTCAGGTGTTTAATGGACACACAATAAGAACTTAATGAAAAATGGTGTTCAGGTCATTTCTTGAAAGAGACATTGGTACATTTAACACAGCAGAGAGAGGACTGAATGCCTCTCTCTGAAATAAAACCTGTGCGTTGGAGCTGTAACGCACCTCGAAGCCGGACCAGCACGCGCCTCTCTGTCCTGTGAGACAACTGTGGTGTGTTCATGTCCTCTGACAGACAGTAGTAGTTGTAGGAGCTGGGTGTGAGGGAGCGTGGGGTCAGCCTCAGCGACACCACACACGTACCTCCCTGCCCTGTCACGTTGTTGTTCCTCAGTAAGGCCGGCTGACAGGCATGCTGTGAGCTCTGCCAGAGGCACCAGTCCCCCCTCACCCAGCCTGACGAACAGTTGTAGGTGCAGGTCAAGGTCAGAGGAAATCCCAGTGTGGCATGGATGACCTCGTAAGGCACGGCTGCCTCTCTGCCTGTCAGTGCGTCAAAATGTGACCATCAAAAAACGTGCATTGTTATAAGCCTTCACATTTACAGTCATTCCCATACACAGTCATTATAACGTATTTCTGTATGAGCCCTCACATTTACAGTCATTCCCA
>JABJVR010047085.1:0-29078 GCA_025773905.1 Chitala chitala
CTGCCCTGCGCCCTATGTGCTCTGGGATGGGCTCCAGGTTTCCCTGCGACCCTCACCAGGAATAAGCGGTTAAGATACTGGATGGATGGATAACAGATAGCCCACATTCTGTACTGCTGCTGACCTCTGGCACTGGGAGCATCATCAACATTAATATGTGTCATTAGTGACTATTACACGAGTGGCTGTACAGAGCAAACGAGCTGACTCTTCCTACACATTACAGTATTGTGAGGTGACAGCTCTGCTTTATCTGGTGTAAGGCTAAACATAGCCACTTTTCAACACTCTTTTTCAGGATGGTTTGAAGAAACAATGCAGTTTCTAGACAATGTGGCTGAATAATTACCTGTGGTGAGGGGCAAACTCGGCGGCGTGTCATTGAATACAAATATGTAACCAACTGGATCAGAGAATAAACACTGGTTTTACTGTAAGACTGCTTGAAAATTTAGCAGGCACTTGGGAGGCGACATCTCTTCTACAGGAGGGACCAAGCCTAGCCCAGAAGAGCTAGAGTCCTGTGTGTTTTGGAGTACCGGATAATTAACACCCGACTGACATCAGGTCGAGTGACTTATTGTCAGACTTACTTCTTTAATAAACAGCGAAAATATAGAGGCTGACCCATAACTTGCAGGGAAGGACCAAAGTTAGACACCACTTCTGTATCTTAGAAATAGAACCACCACCTTCTCTGAACAGGTATTATGACTGAACATCTTTGTTACACTTGTCTTTTTATGTTTCATAAGTCCAGTGGCATAACAAGGAGTCCTGCAGAAGACCCCTGTCTTCCCCCTTTTCCCCTGTTCTCCAAAAAGACACGTGGCCCAGACCCTGAAGGGGAAAAACCCACGTCTGTGTGTGTGCAACCGGCTGTGAGCGCCCACTCACACTGTTATTGTTTCACAGGCTCAAAAAGCTCTGCTCTCCCCGTGCTGATCCATGAGCACCACTGCACAATGATAGCTTCAGACAGTTACTGCATTTGTGCTGCTAATGGCTCTAGACACTGTCTGAGCTTTCACATGAAACTCCTGTAAGATGACTGAATATCTGATAGGCCTGAGCTCCTGGCTCAGATCTGGCTGAAAATTACAGTGGGCAACAGACACTTGAACACTGTGGGGCCAAGCACTAGTTCCCAATATGTGTTTATGTCACAGCAAATGGACAATATAGTTTTACAGCACGTCACTGTAAAATTAATTAAAAAGGCTTTACTCCCATACACGCTGTTTTGCCTCAGTTAAAAGTGCATGAGAACTGAACTCAGTTTGACTAATATTTGGCAGTAGGAACAAGGTTGTTATGTGAATGCTAGTTAAAAGCGAGGCAGCTCTGTTCTTCCAAACCAATACCCATAAGAAGAAGTGAAGAGCAGAAATGAGAACCTCAAATATAATACGACAGCCGATGACTTTTGTGTCACATGAAAGGCAGTAAATATTTACACAGAAATCAAAGGCTTCCAAGAGGCGATGCTTGCATGGGATTTACCAGACAACTTATTTTTATATTTCTTGAAGTAGTCACGATCCCCTCAGACCTGACTAATTTGTCACTATTAACTTCCACAATCTCGCCTTTTCGCTAAGGCTAGTCGCTCCTGTTTTGTCGAAAAGGCTGCTGCCAAATGAAACCCCGGCACTACACATTATCCTTTTACTGGATGTTTGAGTGTTTCCCACGCACAAATTAATGTAGCACTTTGTCTTTCGCCTTATTTCACACTTGGCCACATACCCTGGCTCCCTAGAGAGTGGCTATACGACCTCTCACTAAGAACCATAAAGCTCAGTCTGCAGGCGAATGAAAGAATTTCACACCTTCTGCAGAGTCCACTGTCCGGCTGGCTGTATTTAAGGACTTTAAACAAGACTGACTGAACATATAGCACTGAGGTTGAGGTCGACTCAGACTTTAAATACGCCCTTGACAGAACAAACTCAATCCTCTGATGAGCACTGGTGCTTATTCTCTGCATCCTTGGCTCCTAAAGTGTGGACGTTACACTTGAAGTAGCCTGCTGAACCAGCAATTCCCTTTCATTGGTGCTGGGACAGTTTAATACATTACAGAATCCACTTCACTTAAAAAGAACAAAAACTGCACAAGGTGTGAGCAAATCTGACAAGCCATACAAGAATTTACAACATATTTATTAACCTGAACAAATAAAAGCAAAACTAATATCAGAATAGAACAATAATACGTGTTCTGCTTTACTGCTAAAAAAAAATAAAATAAAATAAAAATTATATTATACTATATTATATTATATATATATATATATAAAATATAATATAATTTTTATATATATACATACATACATACATACATACACACACACACACACACACACACACACACACACACACTACTTTAAAAAATGTATACATATGTACTGCAGGGTCTCCCTATACTTTGGCAAAAAAATAAAAAAAAATCTGTGGCACATTTTCCTTTTTCCAGTAAAGTGCTGACACTGCTACAGCTTCTGAATAAATACAAGAAGACACAGCAGCTTTGAGCAAGACACTCTGCACAGGAATATTGAACAACACATTGAAGTGAAGTACTACACAGATCTTAGAAACAATGCATTTAACCAGAAAGGAGTCACAGTAATAGAGTACAAGAATACACATCACCAACAACTGTGAAGAAAGGGGGTACAATGGGCTATTCCTGCCCCAGCACATCCCAGTTAGGCGGTGCCAGGACAGTCTTTACCTGTGGACTCCACACTGCCTTGCCCTGTGTGTGTGCGCGCATGTGTCTGTCTGGAGATTTTACATTATCCATGCACAAGCGACTTCAGCCCTTTGAACTCCTGGTGATGCACTAACAGGCTGTGTGTACATGCTCTGCCCACTGCCTTCAGACACGCCTACTCAAACTAACAAGTGTGCCTTGTTTTAAAGTTAATGCTTCTTAATGTGACACAAATAAAAAATTAAGCAATGTGACCATTTGACCCACTGTTCCTCTATTCCTTCTGAATATGAGATAGAAATAGGATGCAAAGAAATCCACAATAAAGGCTGCTGTGCGGAGGTGCTGAGGCAGGCACATAAGTGCTTTGCTGAAGTGTGTACTTTCACTATATTATGCGCTGCACTGGCTTCGTTAATTTGATGTTGTACAATTGCCAAAAAATTAGGACCTATTATTTTTTAACTTTAAACTTGATTGGAAATGTAATGTAAGGCACAAATGATTCTAACAATAACAACATCAACGTTGCATTTTCCAGATTTTATCAACATCAGACAGAAATGCTGTAATTGATACTGTTCCAGTGGGGGGTTTTTTTTTTTTTTTTGTTTCCTGCCATGCCACCTGTATAATAAAAGCTAAAAATGTCTGCACTACAGGCTGACTTTGGCCCTTTTTTAGGCCCAACACAACACACAATGCATAAAATGCACTAACATGCCACTTCTTAGGGACACAGACACAATATGGCTTCCAACCCCAGCTGGAGGCTACCTTAGCGATTCAAATTATTGTTCTGGTTTTATAAAAATGTAATACAGTTTGTACCATGTCTGTTTAACATTTTAGAATGCAGCCTGAAGGCAGCAGAACCAACAATCTCACCTCTCCTCTGTATGCTGTCACTTACTAAATACAAGGCAAACCTTAAAATGACATATCCATATTTTACAGCAAATCACCTCTGGTCATCAGCGATGCGAGCTAAAAACCAAAGCATCATTCACTCTGAAAGCGACGCCCCACCAAAACAAATAAAATGTAAGAAGAGCATTAATAGTACAAATCTGTAGGAAGTTGTAACACACACACACACACACACACACACACACACGTGTGGCTACAAGCACTTTGTGTGTTCTGTGACTAAGTCTTTGTATACTTCACTGAGAGGCAGTTGAGCTCTAGGGAGCTACAGGGGTAGTTACATTACAATCCTCCTCCTCCTCCTACTACTGACCACACATGTTCATAGAATGCTGCTTTTAACAGTTCTGGTGACTCAAGGACAAGGACCTTATTTGTACCCTTTCATTAAAGGCTACCTCTGTTGTTGCTGTATAAACATGATGTTCCTCAGCAGACATGATATATATTTTTCATTTCTACCTTTGTTCTAGAGCTGCAGATCATGTGTTGTGGCATCAGACAGGATCTGACCATTGCAGAGTTGCATAAAAGGTCTCTGACACAGGGACTCCACATACACTTACTGTACTGCCAAGAGGCCCTAACACATATGTCTGAACACTAGGACACCCCCTGCCACCCCCAAAGCCTCACACCACCAGTGAAGCAGCAACCCTCAGTCTATAATGCACAACTGCACAAGTATGGCCTATTCATCCATTACCAACTGTTACAGAACCTGTTTTGTCAAATTACCAAACAGAAAGTCTTTGTTGCCAAGTAATGTGGAATGCAGCAGCTTATAACCAAGATAAGTGTGCTGAATTCACCAATATATGAACTGTATATCATTAAAATTTTTTCAATACAAACAACTACCAAACACGCATTAAGCAGGTTCATTAAGAAAGGTTTGCACCTCTAAAAGTAAACTGAACATCGGCTGGGTATTAAGACTTTTCATCATGCTACTAATGGCACCTCTCCAACCTCACCTTGTCTGAGAAGTACATGATGTTCAAAGCGTGATGTAGATAATGATCGTAGAACACAGGACTTGTTTACATCAGAGACAGAGAGTACAGGTCACCTCTCTAGCCTGATTCATAAAAAAAGAGAGCGTACAATAACGCATCATAGTTCAGCATGTTATCATGGCAAATAAGGACGTGATATTTATAATGGTAAAAAGGGAATCTAACACATACAATTCTCACAGCATCACAATCTGAGTTAAACTGGTATAAAGCAAATTATATATTCTTTTCATAACCAATTCAACACCAAGCCAAATTGGACCATTTTTTAAGGCATGTCGATTCCAGTCACCACTCAGCAAAGGTTAAGCCAGTGCCAAGATAAATGAACTTTTTGAACGTTTTTATCAGGAGCTACTCTACGGGAGGTGGTTTAACCATGCTGTCCTAAACCCCTGGAGAGGTGTGGGGTGGTGCTGTGAAGCTGCAGTTCCGTGACATTCCCTCTGCTTTGTGGGCTTCGAGCAATCAAGGGCATCAGCTTGAAACATGAAAATCTGAGTCCCAGGAACAAGCCTCCTGTTGTATTCTTCACTAAAGTCATTAACCTAAATTACCTGTGATAAACATTTAGTAGTGTGTTTTGTATAAAAATGTAAACTGCTTTGCATATAATAAAAAACACCAAAATTGCAAAATAGCAACGCTGGAGGTCACCAAACGTCATTCACATTCCTCTTAAATACATACACTTCAAGAGCACAATACAATTAATTACAGTTCTCTGTACAATCAATTTACTGCTTTAAAAACAGAATTGTAACCACACCATTCTAAAGATTCATGTGGGGGTGAGAAAGCATAATTGTTTCTGTTGATTCTTCTTAAATTCACCTCGTCTCCCATTCAATCAGGAGGTTTCTCATTTCACACCGTGGGCTGTCTTTGTCTTAAAAAAATATTGACCATAGGCAGCCGAGATGGACAGCACTAATCTAGCCAGAACCGTGACTCGTGTCAAAGTAATAAACGCATGGCATTTTGTGAAGGTCTCCACAGACTGCTGTGCATAGGCGAGGTAATTCTGAATAAAGCCCCATGAAAAAAGAAACGTTCTCAGAACTAATCAATACTATAACCCAACCACAAGAGCCTTATGAACTTCCTATTTATTGAGCAGCAACACATTGACAAAGGAGTTATTGCTGTCCCGCATAACAGGAGAGAAACCCTCGCTCGACAATATTATGTGCAATATAATACCCCTGATTTCCCCTTTTCACAACAAGGGAAGAGGTAGCATTCTGTGAAGAAAGATAAAACAGTTTGTCCAAAACAGCACACTCTGGGAGTTATCAAGACACACAAAAAACCACTTAATTATCCAGTGGATTGCAATATGCCAGTCGGCCCGAGGAACAATCGGACAGGGGAAATTGGTGGTGAGCTTCGTTTTCTATTCACTGCTTTCCATGGAAATTACCTGGAGACGCAGGGAAGCGAGAGCCAAACACCGTCAGGGCTCAAATAAGGCTAAGGCTCTCGGCATGTGATTAAGAAACAGAGCCCCAAAGCTCCTGGGAAGAGCAGAGCTCCAATTCCCTCCACCATACACATCCCTCGTTTTAGCCTATACTCTTTAACCTTAGCTGTGGCTTTGCTGTAAATAAACTTGAGAAGTGTCTTAATTTTGAGAGCTGTGCACCTGAGCATCGTTAGGTTAATGATTTCACACTCAGGCAGGTCAGCTTGATGCGGTTTCATGGTTTGCCCTTGCTGGCTGATAGCACAAATGTGCTTCTGAGGCTCACGTGTCCAGAAAGACAATATCCAGGTTCAAGGCTAGTGGGGGGCCTTTATTTTCCTCTTAACAAACTTTGATGACTTTCTCAGTTATTAGCATGCGCACGTTTCTTTATGTACAGTGACAAGAGCTCTGTTTTGTACTGTCCCCCCCGAAACAAGTCATCCAAAAGCTCATGCTTTTCAGCACCATTCTTCAGTACGTTCATTGTCCAGAAGGATTTGAAAAGAGCCTTTTTGCATCATTATAGAAATGCAGTACGTGCTCCAAATTTTCTTGCTAAATGAGACTCGTTAAATGGACCAGTTCTCCTACCTGTACTGCAGGTCTTAACGAGGCCAGTATACCGCATGGAAAAAATGACTTTGATTTAAAAAGACCATGTGACCACTATCTCAGCCTTCACTTAAGGTAACTGCTGTTAGTGTCTGTTGCAGAAACAAAGGCAGAAAAAGTAGGTGGAATTGGCATCATTATCATCTGCTCTCCATTATAATATCTGCTATGTAGAAATCCAACACTGCGCTCGTAGTGATAGTTTCAGCAATGTCCACGATTAAGTGGAGACTGCTACCTTGTGTATGAGGGTAACACACAGACCCGCAAACTCGTTTTGTAATTAGAATGGGATGTTGACCATTGGTTTTCCAGGAAAATGCATGGGTTTGTGTCACTGTTCTCAGATTCACATGACATTCTTCTAAACTCTCAACATATACAGGTGTATAAGACTGACCATTTTACTAGGATCACACACAAAGCAAGCCGTTTTTTGGTGTGAGCCAAAAGCAGGCAAAGTGAAAAACGGGGCCGGGCAACTGCAAGCCTGTGTTTCCATGCCAACCTATCACCAATCCCCATGCCTGTTTGTTACCTTGGTTAACAAAGCCCAGGTGCCGCTAACCAGGCTGCCTGTGCTGCTGGGCATAATCTGGACCAGTCTGTTGACTGACTGCCGAGTTAGGCTGACTAAGGTAACTATGGGCAAGCAGGTGCACACAGGCCGCCTCCAGTTTGTGTCTTATGTGCTACTTTGTCATTTGAGCAATAACATAAAGGTCCTATTGGAATTTGCTCCATTTGTTCCTGGCTTTTTTGCCCCCAATTATCATTTTTGTTCTGTCATCTCATCTGTGATTGATTAAATACTGTGCTGCCATCCGGGTGATGAGATTTATAATCATTTTGCGTCACCTTATTTTATAGCTTTCTCTGCCACAGCCATGAAAAATGTCTTTTAACAAACTATGGAGTCTTAAATATACTGGATAAAAAAGCCCAAATGCTCACTGCTGTCTGAACAGATGCTATGTCAGGTGGGACCTGTTGTTAGCAAAACATTTAAGACTGCAACTGTGTGTGTGTCTGTGTGTGTGTGTGTGTGTGTGTGTGTGTGTGCGTGTGTGCGTGTGTGTTCCTGAGTTCTTTAGTTTCACCCTGCTGCTTACGCACACTTCAGATCTACGCCAGACAACCAGGAAAACCGAAGGAAATGATTAATGTACAAGCTGTGGTGGAGCTATTTAAAAATTAAACACATGCACTTAACACATTTTATAATAAATTACACAAGTTACACCTCCTGATTAAAGTCACGGGATATAGAGCAAAAATCCAAACATATGAGCTAGACTTTGCCACAAAACAAATTAAGCTTCATGGTTCACAGCACTCTTGCTGGCGAAAGTACAATGATGCATTAAATCCAGATCATAATTCAACTGACATTTAAAGCTTAATAGGTACACATATGCTGCATGTCCTAACTAGGTTTTAACTTACAGGTGAATAAAACAAAAATACTGGTTGCTGCAGGTCACTGTGTAGGCAACATGAGGCCTGGTACACAGCGAAGATGGTAACCCGCAGAGATGAAGCAGTACATGAGCATGCTAATGAAAAGCTCATCAGCTCTCTGCCTAACTTCACTCCCTGCATAAGCCAGGCACAAACCTGGCCTGGATGACGTAGGAAATGGAAATTAATCCCGCTACCTCATGAAGCAGCCACAGAACATGTACCGTTCTTGTAACCAAACCTTGTTATTTTTTAAATGCCAATAACTTTCCTGTAAGCATGCAAAGAAAATTTCAGATGCGTGGGCCGTCTGAGGCTGGTACATGCACTTGCATGTGACTGCACTGGAAGAATTTCATTCAGGTTCATCGGCTTGGCATACAGCTATCCCTTGTGACTAAAAGAGCTAATAAAATGGCCAACACCCCCATGGAGCAGGCAGAGGAGCAAACCTTTGCCTCACGCCCATCATGTGCACGAGCCGCCCATCATTCCGAGCACACATATCATCACAGAGAGGCCTCACTCACCGTTTCTTCACACCCTGCTGCACACTTGGAAATCACAAAGAAGCAAGTGGAAGCTGACGTCTGTGAGAGGATATTTTTTAAAGCTAGTACGAGTTTTTTCCGTTTCTCCCACAAGTAGTTACCACTGTTCCACACGTGCTAGTTCTTCCTGAAGAGGGCCAGACATCAAAGATGGAGCACAATCTCACCGTTGTGTTAAACATGGTTCCTGGAAGTCTGCCCACACACAAGGCAGAGGAACAAGTTCTGTTGGGCCCCTTGCTCTCCCCCCAGCAAAAGTAGAAGGCATTACTTTGGGCTGAGGTAAACTAGGACTGTTTTGTGAGTGTGTGTCTGTGTCACACAGAACACATACTCTGGCTTCTCTAGGGCAAGGTAAAATGTGTGAATTTGTTCAGCAATAGATGCATTTCTTGCATGCAAGAATTAATGATGACACTCAGCGAGACAGCCAATGCAGCGCGACTTAGCATTATAAATACCAATAAATCTACAAGTTCTTTTCATGTGCCTCTTATTAATACGTCCTCCACAGACATCTGAAGTGCTGCAACATGGTGTTAGAATACATAACTAAGACGTTGAGACATGGTCTGGTGCTGAATCTTAGTGAACTTTAAGAATATCACCAGTAGAACTGTCAGCTTCAAGAAAACTAGTCCTGAGATGTGGGAAATGCATTCCTTTCTAAATACAGTTCAGTGATGTGAGTTTCTGCTGGGCACAGAACCTTTTAAGAGCCATGAAGAGCAGAGAAGCTATGTAGGCCAATTAAAGCTATAATAACCAAGTTGCATAAGATGTTGTGCAAATAAGGAATATATTTGCTAAACACTTTGTCTGCATTAATGTGCATAACACACAGTCCACATATTTCAGTGCAATATGTACAACAATTAGGTACCTAACTGCATTGTTTAAATGTATATGAATAGGCATCTGCAATTCAGATAATTAAAACTAAATGCAAAAGCATACAATCTTGATGCATTTGGAGCTTTTACTTCTAATGAGTAACAATATTTATGGGACCTATTAGCTGCTGCATATTTATAAGCAGGAAAATTAGTTTATAAAAAATCATAAATGAATAAATACCATCAATGCACATAAATGGCACAGCGTGTTAAGTGCTGGTATCAAACCAATGAGTTGGAAAGCCTCCTAGCAGCAGCCACTGTATGGGTTCATGTGAGGTATTCGATTACTGTATGGGTTCATGTGAGGTATTCGATTACCAACTACCACCAGTCTGGGGAATCATCTGAATATCTCATCTCCTCATTGCTAAATTAAACTTACGCGCAGAGGAGGGCAAGTGTGAAAGGCGCTGTAGTGCAGCTCATGTCCTTGATAAAATGAGTACACAGGCTATCTGCATGACATCCAGGAGAGCCCGCTGTAAAAGCTGAACTGCCTCAACAGCAAGGCGAGCCGCCACAAACACAATGCCCTGCTCTTCCACCATGAACCCATGTAGACCAGACGGGCCATGTACACCGACACAAGGGTGGCTATTCTTCTGGAAGAATAAAACCAGAACAATGCACAGCTTACAAAAAAAAAAAAACTTCTCAAAAACAAAGTATTCAGCGGTGTGCCAGATTCTAATCTCCCAAAAGGCTCTTTTCTGAATGTCTAACACGTGGTAAATAAATACAGAGATAGGTTACAAGCACGGGGTCTCCAGGACATGCAGCTCAGAGAGAGAGAAGTTTAAAGAA
Organism: Chitala chitala; assembly: GCA_025773905.1. Lineage (NCBI taxonomy): Eukaryota > Metazoa > Chordata > Actinopteri > Osteoglossiformes > Notopteridae > Chitala > Chitala chitala. Next base: position 10,466 of record JABJVR010047085.1, read on the forward strand.
CAGGTTCTGAGGACGTTTTTATCAGGAGCTACTCTACGGCTGCACTTTAAGCTCTCTGAAAAGGTCATGCTGACTGAACCGACTGCTCAGCCTTCCCATGAGCCAGATAGGCTCTTTGTTAGGATTTTAAAAATTGTCATTAATCATACTAAAGACAAACATGAACTATGAATAAGAATAGTGATTCTTAATAACACTGCCTCTGCACTGTCTTTGCATTTACAAAGTTGTTTTCCATTTTAAAGCAGTTAAGAAAGGACTATAATCGGGGGTTTAACATGTTCACAGGGTGAACCAATGTCACCACTTTTTAAAAATTCTTTATTATACTGCTTGTACACAGTAGAAATGTCACAGTATTCGGGTTGTATTGTGAAAAAGGATTGTCACAGATGCAGTGATATATGCTGCACACAAGTAGCTACACGTGAGCATGTATTAAATATGAGGATTATATGTAAAAAGGCAACAATATTCTGCACAAAGCTTGTTGGACCACATCCAAATGCCCTGACATTTTGAAGTCATCTAGGAAACATACAAAGTAAACAACTGTTAGGATGCAACTAATTACACTTTATAAAACTGAGGTATAAATCATAGCTGTGTGAAGATTACAGTAAAGTTCTCATGTCTAGCTCTGTTATACTGCGCTGAAGCACTATAGCCCCTGACCACAGGGCTTTTACCCCTCCCCACCATATCAAGATGGTATTGGTACATTGTTCTTTGCGCATGTTGTCTTCTGTGCACAGACCTTCAGGAAGTTGGCTGTGGACAGACCTTCAGGACATTGGTTACAATGGCAGCAGTTGGTCTGTTGAAATTGTATTCAGGTTCACTGTGTACACTGTGGTGTTCCCTGTGGTGTTCACTGTGGTATTCCCTGCGACAGCTGTGCCCCGTGGAGCTTCGAGGCTGCCCCTATCTAATACAGGACCTTGTGACATGACGAGCAGTACGCCAACAGGTCTGTGCAGGTCAATAAACTATGTCCTTCATAACAACTGTCTCCCTCAAATCTTTTAACCATCAATAACATAACAACAGAAAATAAATAAATTTAAATAAATATATAAAAAGATCATTTCCACGGAACACCCCCACAGTTCCATGTAACGAACAGGACTCTAGTGATATACTAATACATATAGAAACACAGGGCACAAAGGAAGTACAAAGGCTGTCTACTTGGTGATGGCTGTAATAATTTACAGAAAAAATAGCATACAGGTGTTAGTGCTCCCCCTGTTTACCTGCTGCCATAACTGAACAGGAATATGGCTCCCTCAATGTGCTCGGTACCTTACAGATAGGATAAAGCGCATGAGTTTAATAGCAAAACAAGATACCATAGTTTGGTTATCTAGGGAAAAACATCTGGCTTCCTGTCAACTCCTTGCAAAGGGTTAAGAAAAACCTAAATGCTCATATAAATCACTGACAAAGGCTGGCACTAAAAATAAACTACGGCTGACAGAGCTGCCCTTACCCTTGTCAGAGAGATTCAGCAAACAGTCTGCCAAAACAGGGCATCAGGGTAAGAGTTTTGCAAGTACATCTGTTCATCTCCTGGTCTTGCGCGGACAAACATGGACACTACTAAGTGCTCTCATAATAAGCGAAATACATTTTTCCCTATCCCTTACTGAGTACAATCATTTAAAAAATAATAATTAATATAAAAACTGAAGGAAAAGCGAGAAGCTTGCAAATCGCACACTGCACAAAACTGAAGCCAATTCACGCCTGAACAGTTGTTAGGCGTCCGCATTATGCCAAGCTGCATGCAGCAGATTTGCACTTCAGCGATCGCATCGCTTTACAACAATTTGCTATGACAGCATATGTGTTGTAAACAGAGGCATAAGCATCATCAAGGCCACCTCTACATTGTAACAAGTCTTCATTAACTTCCTAAAGACAAACTAAAAAGGCTAGTGTATTTTAATTACACTAATGTCATTTACCACAGTTTGCAACAAGAATTTTTAAAACTCTACACATGCCTTTGATCAAAGATAAAAAAGTTTATTGCCATGTGCATATGTACAAACATACATCTGCACAGGAATTTTGTGTGGATCTCCCAGTCCACAATCACAGAATCACAAAAACACACAATACAGATAGAAGCCATACATTATAAAAAGCAGCAATAAGGTAATGTGACCATTAAAATCTAAAAAATTACTCGAGTAAGCACAAATCTGTTCCCAGTTTTATAGGGGGTGGTTAATTAAAGACCAGCCTAAATGTCCTTTGCCTTTGTCTTATTCAAACGTATATTTACCTTAGGACCAGAATACTATAAAATCCTTCCATCAATCCATTATTATATGTGACTGTTTATATAGTTAATGACATGAAGAGCCAATTCAAAATCTGAAGCATGGGGTCCATAGATCAAATCCAATAGAACACATACACACCTAAATACATGCACGCATGTGCACACAAACACACACACACACACACTAACTCACTCACTCACTCCGTTTAAAGAAAATTAGAGCTGCCAAATAGGCTTAGAAGCACTCCTTTGTAATTTAGGAAGACGTGGGCAAAACAGACATGAAAGATGGTGAACCATATTGGCTATTATAGGACCTATCTTAAAAAAAAACCTTTAATTCGTTTTCCATAAAGGTACACCGAAATCCATGGAGGTACAATAGTAATAAAAATTACAAAGCCATATTAACCTTTTCCTTAAAGGAACTGCAAGTTTCACTGACAGCTCTGTTTTCTTTTTTTATTCGTCCAAGGACAGAACCATACCCAACATCACCGAAAAAATGAAATCACGCATTTTACATAAGATTTCAAAGGACATATATTTTGGATAATTACAGTGCCAATTTCATTCCCTGTCTGCATCTATTTACTAAGCATTGTGCAATATAAAATGCGCGAGTTAATGTGAGTTAATACACATCTTCAGTGAGTAATGATATTTGTTTAGCCTGTGAAGCGTCTTAAATCTTAACCTTGCAGAATTAACTGGTTCTTATTGGACATTCTGGGAGCACTGAAGTGCTTTTTAGTTTCCAGGATATGTGGCCTGACCCCTGCACCCTCCAGTTCGTTAGCATTACTGTTCATCTTTATACACGCTAAATGCAGAACAATGCAGTGGCTCACAGAGGAGTGTGACTCACTTTAAATGACTCACTCTTAACAGGAAATGGGAAAAATACCTGCTGTTAGTAATAAAAAACCTATTTCAACCCTACACTGAATACTCTTAAAAATTCTCAATGCTGGGTGACAGCTGTAAAAAAAAAACAGAACCAAGAGCCTTGTTCCCTATTTTACAATGTTACTTCACTACAGAGTGTGTGCTATAGAATGAGAGACCCAGACTGTCTTTTCTATTAATTTAGGAGATGACTGAAATTTTCATGTAGGTGCTTAAAAATCAAAGGTTGAGACATGACAGGAGAGTTAATATATGTGAGGTGTGAGTGCAAGAAAGAAAGGAAATTTTACATTAATCAGAGCAACCATTTTAACAATACCTTTTCTTTCATCTTACCGTATTCTCCCATTAAAATATTTATAGTTAGGTACAACATAACTGTTTTCACATGAGGACTTTACAAAAACATAGATACATACATTACAGGTTTAACTGAAATTGGGGGAGACTTTGCTTTGGTAATTGTCAATGTGCCACAAATTCAAAGTATTATCCTAAACAGAAAATAGACCGACATATGCTTACATCAAATGATGTGGACTTTTTATGTACAAATTTTACATTACATTTTTTTGTATTTTTCTGTATTATGTAAAATGTCATGAGACATCTGCATTAAATATAGCTTACATGCTCAGCAGATTTGTAAACTGCTACCCAAGTTTAACATTTAATATGATTTTCACTTTCAATGAATGATGCAGTGATCTGATCTGCATTAAAGATTTCAACTCCAATAAGGTTGTTCTAGAAATGTTGGTAAAGCTTCATATGAATATTCACATGAAATGATCCAAAGGGGTTCTGCTGGTTGCTAAATTCATCCCATGGAAAATCAGGCTTGGAAGTAATTATGGACATACTGTATTGGGTGACAGTCAGGAGCCAGCTTACTAACCTAATGGGAACTGCCAAGCACATGAATGGTAAACCCATTACAACTGATACTTTGAACATCAATACACTCAATCATGTATCAGTTATAGTCCATTGTAGCAAACTGAGATTTGCGCAAAAGCCTATTATACTAAGGAGAGCATTCATCCACAACCTTCAAAAACAATTAGGTGTCTTTCTGACACAAACAGACACAAAGCAGCTCTGTGATAAAAGTGATCCATTTGTGGGGATCAAAAGGAGAAATCATAGCCTCAGCATCTTAAAAAAAAAAAAATCTTATTTTTTACAAAAAACAATACTGAATCACAATACTGAATTAAGTATTTACAAACGTGCACAATATGGTATAACGATGACCTCTGTGGGCAAACTAGATGAAAAATTTTGGATTTTACAGTCAAAAACAAAGTCCATTAAATGGAAAGTAAATTAAAACTGACAGAAAACACAGCAGGGACAGCACTGACAACCAATGTTTCTGAACAACATTTAATCTGACATCAAAGTTTGTTGTACTCAGGACATGTGCTATTGATGATTTGTGTGTGTATTTGTGTGTGTGTGTGTGTTTGTGTGTGTGAGAGAGAGAGATGGCAGAGAGTTAGCTGCAAGTCTAATCAGACAGAACCCCCTCCCCCCAGACTCCCAAGTGGTCCAGTCCGCCCTTGTACCTGCCACAAGTGGTCCCCAAAGGTGTTCAGTTCACAGAGTGCATGGTGGATGAATGTAGGCTTCAACGGTGCACACCCTCCCAGGATAATCAGGCAATCAGCCAGCAGCTCCTGAGCCTGAAACTAGAAAGAGGAGACGTGTAAACGTGGTACACCCTGGTGCTCAAGCTAGCACACTGCTCAGGGTGGCACCAGCAGAACCACAGCTGCAAGAGACATTCCAGGGAGCTCAATCACGTGACTTCTAGGAGCAGCAGATATCAAGGGCCACCAACTCATCTGATTACAAAATGGCTGCACAGCTTCTGTAAATTAATGCAATTATAGCTATTCTCTATACACACCCCTGGTGCAGTCTTCTGATATCACCACTGCATACTGAACAGTGAATTATAGTTTTCTGCTACACTTATAGCCAAAATATTTACCACATAAGCAAAGCTCCAAATAATAAGACAAACAATAGCAAATGTGCCCTTCGTGACGCATATAAACATCAATTTTTCTCAAAGTGGCAAGATCTAATTTTTGACTTTCTGCAGTAGAGTAAAACAATGGTGACATAATAACCCTGATGGCCACAATGTTTTGAAAACAGAATATGCCTTAATTCCATCTAAAAAGGTCAGATCCAGAACATTAGTGCATGTTAGGGAGCGTGCTACACGCCGTGTTTGGCTACATATTAGTCATTTGCCTTTACTCCCTGCAGTGGTACAGATTAACTGTGAAATCCACCATGTATTTGCTTGACACAAATTGCTTCAGGGTTGCTACAGGTGAAGGAGTCTGTTGGGGAGTTTTATGCAAAATTCAAGTTTTAATCCTATTTGTTTTACTATATATAATATTCAAATACAAACCCAGAAAGTAAACCTTGTGTTATGCCACACAATGTTATTAGTGCATGGTTTAGTATTTTGTGATTAGCAAAAGGTGGAGGGGGTAATTCCAGGATTAAAAGAAACGCAATTAACAAATGATACATGGGATGTATGCATATTAACCAGAAAACCCATATAACTAAATGCCTAAAATATTTAAAAGACTGAAGCTTGAATTCAGCAAAGTCAAAAGACTGCCTTTTTTTTAAAGGTGCTGTGAAATAATTTTTTTCACTTATAGTCTGACGCACATGAAGTGCGTGTGTGCATGTGCGTGCGTGTTTGCACACTGAAAAGATGAAAACTGAAATCATTTTTCAGCCTCTACTGAACGTCCGAAATAAACACCGCCTACCAAACGCAAACAAATGTAATTGACGCCAGCTAAATCTGTCAGGATTACCGACCACACACAATAGAATTGCAGTGAGTGGTTATTTGTGGCAGTTGCCTTCCATAGGAAACATGGCAGAGTTTGAAATGGATTTCGTACGCTCCTTCCTACTCAGACATTTTTCTAAACTTTTCCCATGCACCTGTCATGTCAGCCAGTTCAATAAAAAGCTCTTGTCGTATAGCAATGTAGGATCAGAGCCCATAGTGTAAAATTAATTATTTGGTTTCCTAAAGAGAAAAACAACAGCTATTTGATAGTATCTTCCTCTTAACCATTTACCCATCACTGGAGACATGGTAGATATATTCTGGGCATATTTCTGAATGTCATCTATCACCAACTAGAAGATTTTGTTCATTGAAGTTTTATATTGCTTTAACCATCGCTGTCACAAGATGCAATATAACAAATACATTTTTTGTGTTTGTTTACTGGTTACTGTGGGAGTCAGAATAAGTGAATGCTGGTCTGCACAGATATTCGGCACAAAATATTGTTTTTCAGTCATACACAAAAGATAAATCTACGGCATGCGTCAGTCAAACACGCTTACAGAATCAGAAAATGTCACCATCTGAATGGACTGCAATAATGACCTGAGCTGCACAGCCCTAGTGAGGAATTATGTGAGGCAATAATGGCCCACACATGCACACGTGCACACACGCACACACACACACAAAAGCAATATGGAAATATTAGCCTAGAGCCATCATACAAAACAAGAACATCCTGATTTTCTGTGACATTTGAACAAGGCCGGGCTTTTCTGATGTACAACTCGTGAGTGAAAACAGGGACTGTCTCAACCTCAGAGTTTATCCTGTCCGAGCCAGACGTAACCTTGCCCGTGAGACACAGACTAGCTGCTGAAAGGAGTGGGCTGCCACATGCTGAGCTGGGTCTGTCCAAAGGGAAATTAATCAGGTTTGCCTAAGACAGCTCCATTTAACCCTGGTTGGCGGCTCCACCTCAGCCTGTGAGCATGCAGAGTATACTGGTCCATCTCTCAACCATATTTTATGGGGTGGTCCCATTTGGATGATAAGTGCAAAACACATTCTCTAATCACTGCAAAACCGTGTAGGAGCAAACACAAGGTTGCATTTAAGTGAATGAAGCAACCAGTCACCCAGACTCAGCGTCATGTCAAGTTGAATCTCATTCGTGGACCCTCCGATCACTGGCTATCTGTGGTGGGCTCAACACAAGTTAACATCTTCCCTGCTAATTGCTGGGAAGCATCAATGTTTTATGTTCCCAAATTACACTGCAAAAGTGCCCTTGTGCCTTTTTGACAAAACAGCAGCAGAAAACTACACTGATGTTAACATTTACAAATTGTATCCATGTAGAAAACAGAGAAAAACAACCAACCATGCAGAGATCAGACAGGAATAACTATACAGCTAAAAAGATGACACACGAGTTCTGACATGCAAAAGTCAGGCCTAATGATATTGCTTTATCCTTTATCCTGATTGTAACACAGCTATGCTTAACTACATTCTGTCCTCTGCTTCCACAATGTATAAATGTAGTAAAAGCAACATTATGTGAGCTATGCATGAGTCTCTCTCTCTAATAAGATTTTGTAGCTTGTTTCACTTCTTGGATTCAAATTAAATAAAACAAATATTAATTAGTCTTTTGGGAAAAGTAATATAAGAGCTTTAATGCTCCCACTGGTTCCCCACCCACATTCCCCAAACAGCAACAATAAATACAGTTTAAGCGGAACACATGTGGCCTGCTTGGATGCTACAGTTGGCTCTTCAAGCAGATGAAAATTTTCCCTCCCCTCATTTCCTTAAATTCAAAAATAACCTAGGATAGTCTGCCAAGTTACTCCAACCCTTCTCAAACTTTATTTCATACCTTTCATGAGTCCTGAGCCACTGTGGTGGAAATAGCTGTGGCCCACATACAGTGTTCACCACCTGTGTCCAAAGGAGTGAGGGGTGAGAAGAGAAAACCCTTGGTACTGCATGGAGCACAGACCTCCATGAGATCAACAGGAAAATAGACCACCAAGCCCCACCAACATGTGTAGGACAGACTGGAGTGTAGACCATCAAGCCCCACCCATGCATGTCAGCGACAGGAGCATAAACAACTGAGCCCTGCCCACACATGCAGAACCGACTGGAATGTAGACCATACAGTCCCTCTCAGACATGTGGGTTCATCCACACCGTAGACCATTCATTCCCACCCAGAAGTGTGGGCTTCATCCAACCTGAAGGTGACACAGGTTGGACGGCAGTGAGGAAAAACACAAGTATTTAATCTAAAGCCTGTCACAATATTGGCAAGTTTCTGTTTGATTCATGAGCCCTAACCCTCAACTGCTCACCGCCTTTCACCGATCATTATTGTGAGTAACACTGCCTCTAAACAACAGAGCTGCAGAAACATTTTTCTTTTTTTCTTTGGGTCACTACTAAGAGAAATGTTCAAGGATAAATGGAGGCTAGCAGTACTGACGTTTTTTGTTGATTATCTGCACTACAGAAGTCCATTCATAGGTGCACATCTCATGTATCCTTTAACATTGTGGAGTTCAAAACTTCAACGTAATGTCATAAAAGCCCTAGATTGTCAGACCTGTCAACTGATTTCAGCTCCAAAATTGTTCAACAGAAAGTTAAGAAAACACAATCTGCGTACAAATTATTCCGATCTAAAGACAACCAGGGACTGCAAATATAAGAGGAAATATAACCAAATAAAACGTCCTTGCCACAACTTCACAAACTTTGAAATAAAGGCACTACGATATCCAGCTCTTCAGTATCCTTTCTCCCTCTTTTTAATCAGGGTTCTGCAAAATTTAAAATTTACAAGTTGTACCCCATTCAATTCATGAACTGGAATTTGAATCAAATTTACAATGCCCCACAAGATGTTGAATTTAAATTTGAGTTGAATTCAACTGAATTCAAAAGAAATTCAATGAAGCTAAACAATAGGAATATGATTTAATTTTGCAAAACAAATAAACTATGTTTTCCTTTCTAGACTAGTAGTGTAGATGAATTTACTGACCTGGTATTTGTATTGAGTGGAGAAAGTCTACTGTACACCTTGCATTTGAAAAATGTTTAACCTTTAGCCTCTATATCAGTTCATAATGGGTTTATGCTTTATGTGTATGTCCTTAAACTCACATTTGAATTACAATTCTACTTCCTATTTTGAGCAGCAATTCAAATTCAAATCAAATTCAGACTCAACTGGAATTTCAGTGGCATTCTAAATTCAGTTCTGAATTTTGCACAGCCCTGCTTTTAATACCACAGCACACATTTTTAAAGAGTTTATTCCATACTACTCACAGACTCACATTTGTTATCAAAGGGCTGTGTTACAAGTTTAAAAACAGTTCTGTGGCTACAGTGGCAAAAAAGATATTCCCAGTCACCCTCTTCAATCACTTAAAGCACATCTTTAAAGTTTCAGCATGTCCTGCAATTTATCATATTTTCAAAGGATGAAAAGGAAAAAGTCTGAGTTACAGCCTCCAAAACCTCTGTCTGGTTTTAAATGGCCTAACATTCTTGCTCTTGGTCTGAATCCATCTGTTTCATGTAATCAACTTTGAGCACTTCAGTGTTTAAAAAAAAAAAAAAAAATCTAAGTCACAATCTTTGAACTGGACTGCACAGACTAGAACATCACAGTTCTGTCTATAATGATCCCTTTGAATACAAATATATAGCTGAGAAAAAAAAAAGAAAAACAAAATTTAGAAATTATACTAATTCAATCATTAGTAAGTACTGCATAGCCTAATAGATCTCAAGACAAACAGCTTTTTATCAAAGAGCATAACAAGTGCTAAAATACCCGATTGTTAATTCAGCAAATAAAATTAGACTGCTATTGTGATGTCCACGTTCCCTGTCTGAACTAGAGTCTGTGGTATCACTATCTTGTTTGGTTTTCTGAGATCCATGTGTCGTGTCCTGTCTAGGTTCTCCAATATCTATGCTTTTCCTAATCCTACTTCCCACTGTCATTGGTGTTAGTGGCTACACTTGGGTTGGCTCTGCACTTGAGATTTATATGAGGTTTCTCTGTCTCTTGTCATTTCTGAGGTATTGTACTGAGATGCTGATTGTGGTGTGTAGTTAAAGCCTGGTTTAGTAATGGATTGTATTGCTGAGTGTAGTCACTAGTAGTTATCTGTCTAGTTGGTCTTATATTTATGTTACTTTACTACTCCTTAGTTCAGGTTTACTCTCATTCTCCTTTTTCGTTCCCTTGTCCTGAGTTTTATGCTGGGTAATTATGCTTAGTGTACTGTACTATTTACCTTGAACTGCGCTTGGTTTACCCTTGTGATGGACACCTTTCACCTCTGCATTTGAATCTACTATTTCCTTCCTGTCCTTGGGATACAAAATGTTACAGCTATCAACATTCTAAGCCACATTAACATAACGACTGAGGATAAACTGAGTTTTTTTTTTAATAAAATAGGTTATCACTATACATACACATCTGATGGCTCCAGAACAATAACAAACAACAAAAAATGAATGCAATGCAGTAAGGAAACAAATCAGACATCTCTCAGCTTAGTGGAATTAAAGATACAGATTACAGTATATAGTATAACTACCAGGTAAAATTTGAGCCCGTGTGCGTGAAACCAGAGATGCTTTACAATTTATACACCTGTCAGCAAACACAATCATTTGTGCACTTACATAAGAAGACAAAAGTCAATTGTAATTAGAAACTGCATCTGGACAAAACATTTGTTCAAAGTCAGTAGACTTTCATCAGAAAGCTGAGTTAAAACTGTGAAATGCATGTGAGAGCACTGACTGAAGTATAAGATTGTCACGGCAGCAAACAGTCGGAGATACAAACTACATGGTTATTACAGTATACCGTTTCACCAAGTTAACAGCCAGCTGGGAGGCCTTTCATCCTTTAAGTAACATAAATCTAAAATACAGCTCAAAGCTTTACAAAAACTGTCTAGTAAAGAAGGAAAGTGAATGACATAATGACCTGACATGCCCAGTCTCAACACCACAGTGACATAGTCAACCAAAGCATCTCACAAGTACTCTATGTCTCTAGCAAATACTAAAGAAAAAACGGGAAAACATTTTCTTTGTGACATCCTGTTCAAACCAACTAAATTGCCGTTGTCTGTAAACCTTTTATGAACGTCAAGTGTGGCTATATTGGGAGAATTCAGAAGATTTTTAGGCAATATTAATAAACATTGGTTTCATGCTCTTTCTTTCATTTAGTATTTATCTGAAGGATTTTCAAGTATCTGCAGAAACATATATGACATAAAATGTTATGAATTATGACATAAACGTGGGCTCCAGAAGGTCTACTCAAGCCTTTGAGTCCTGCTGTATAATTTAGGAAAGTAGAGGGGTAGGACTAATTGGTGGTAAAATTAATGAGTGAATGTCACTCCCTGAACTTTCTGTAAAAGGCAGCAGCCACGCCCTCCTCTCTTCTTACCAGCTATACAAAAATGAAAGAAATCCACTGTGAAGCCAAACAATTACCATCTAATTAATCACTCACGGTTTCTACAGGGATACAAGGGCTTTCAACCAATTTCTGATCTTTTTTCAATTTTCTATGGAAATTTAAAGAAACAGCCTTGCATGATGCCATCATAACAGATATAGGGGGCTTGTTTTATGGCCAATCCAGACACTCCTAAATCTCAAGCAATTTGTCCAGATGTACGTTTTCGCCAGTGCAACATAAAAGGATCTATCAGAACTCCACAGACGAAATCATGAGCTTGACTAGACTGACTGGTTTGTTAATACAGTCACGTATTACAGGTTTCTTGCACGTTGGTGTGAAATATGCATTATTAATCCATTATATGTCATGTCTGAAGGAAAACAGATTAATGAAAAAGCAGAAACTTCTCAAGGAAGGTGAGGTATATAAAGCCCCCACACCCAGAAATATGTATAAATTAACACTGATCTGTGGTAGCCCACAGACACGTTTATGCAATGAGCGGCCTACGCTGCTTATCGTTCTGAGCTTTTCTCATATTCATGTCCTTCACATCATTTGAGACACAAGAGGATTCAGCCTTCAAGTAGAAACCTACTCATGACAATTCAGTTAAAAGGAGACTGAAGCCCTTGGAACGCAGAAGTGAGAGCCTGCTGTTTCCATTGCACACCTGAGGTCAGTGATGTGAAGTGAATGTGCTAATGCCCAAGACCTCCAGAGGTACTGACATGCCAGTGACGGGTGACAGGGCTTTGGGTGAGGATGGAGGAGTATTGGCTGATGCCCCATATGTGACAGTCACATCCCTCAGTCAGTTCCCTGCTGTGCTTCTTGCACTAATCCTAATTGGAAAAACCACTCTTCAGCACAGTGAAGCAGCAGTTACTGACAGAAAGTTCCAGATACAGAGCAGTGGACATGGTAGTTCTTCCTGACTACACCAAGTACCAACATTCCAGTGAACCCAACACACTGATGTATGCATTACAAAATCAATAAAAGCCAAACATACTGATGTATGTAATTGCATAAACAATAAACCCAAGGACACTGTCATAAAATGCATCAGAAATACCAACAAACCCAAACCCACTTATGTGTGAGAAATACCTGTTGTGTTTAAGGTTATGCAATCTGACCACTTTGTGCTGCAATATGGGATGACATATAATTTTCCTCCCTTACATACCATGTAGTTTGCATGTGCCCCTGTGTTTTGTTCATATTTTCTGCACAGGATTAGCAAACCATAGCCTGGTTTTTCAAAATGCTACTGATTTTTTTGTGCTTTAATAAATATTCATTCCAATTTAACCAAAAAGACTATACTCCATGGCCAAGCTGACATCTTGAGCAGGACTTTCTTTATATCATTTTAATTATTTGTTACAGGCACTGAGAATTTAAAAAAATGGCATAATAAAAATACAAATTAACATACCTCTTGTAGCCTTCCATTTTTTCCAAAAACAGAAAGCAGTTGTAGATATAAATTTAATCTAAGTGCCTTTCACAGCGCTGTTAAAAACAGATCATAAGAAATATGCAGCTGATTGTGTTCAGTATAATATTGGTTTTATATTTGCCATTCTACTGAAGTATGTTACAAAGCTCAATAGGCCTACCGAAAACTTTCTGCTATAGTTGCCAGAACCTCATCATCAATACCGCTCAATTATGAGACTTGAATCTCATACAGCCACGGTAAGGTTTTCTGTTTACAAGACATACTTAGTTTGCAATGAAACAAATAAGCTACCAGCACAATGACCCTTAAAATCACCATTTTTCTACATATAACCTCTACAAAGTATGACAACTTTATAATGGTTATGTGATTGAGGCAGATAATGACACAGATGCTGAAAACTGAGATGCAGGCTCTTTCTCACCCAGTTGCAACACGTGTTCCCCAGCAGCAGATCCACGAGCTCCTTCAGGTAAGCCTCTGCTCGCCTCATCAACTGCCCGGAGCCCACACCACGTAGCGAGCCCATGGCACAGGAAACCACTCGCGCGGACCGGAGAAGGAGTGGGGCCGGCGGGAGCAGTCGTGTGTCTGCACAAGCCTCTGTCATGCATGACAGCAGGCAGCACAGCGAGTCCATCGCCACGGAGCCATCGCCGGCACAAGCTAGCTGTCCCTGGCCCACGAGGCTCTGCAAGAAGCGCGTGTGATGGAGCATAGCCTTCTCCCGGGCACTTGCGTTGGGGCCACAGCACGGGGCAAGTGGGAACATGCCACAGAACGGGACAGGCTTCAGTAGGGTGTGCTCTGTGTCAGGTACTGCAGAGGATGAACTAGAGCTCAAGCCTTCAAAGTTGTTTTCCCTCCCGAAGCCAGAATCCCCCTCCCAGGGAATATTACTCTCTGAGGAGACCTCAGCTGCCTGGGATATCAGCTCCATGGAGTCTTCAAACACATAAGACAATTATCATGAGCAAGCCATCCTCATGTGCAACACCAAACACAACTTTAGCAAATATACAACATGCTAGTTGCAGTCCCCATAACAACTGAAGCTGACTGACATGTCTTTAGTGAACCTCTTAAACACACCCTAAAATGATGACCCTGCACAATACTCTACCCTCCAACATAAAAAACATTAATCATTATTTTATCTTTTATAAATTAATCATCTTTGTCACTGGATTTCATTTTATCTTTTCTTTTGCTCCAATGCCATTTACATGAATCATTTGTTTATTTATAAATTTAGTTTGCACTTCAAAGAAACCTGTTCCCACGGCAACCCTTTGTGCCAATGATGTTGAAACTCATTAATCCACCTCTCAGGGAGATCTCAATACGACCCCTGAACAAGAAAATATCCAGCAGGTCCCCTCAGTCATGCACTAATCTATGCTAAATTTATAGAAGTTCTGAAAGCAACCATGTCCCCATCAGCAAAGGGCATTCTAACCCAATTATAATGGCCATATGAACAGAATACGTCTCCTTCTCATCAACCAACTCAATGAGCATCCGCTTTGTTGACGTTTGGCTGAACACAGCAGAGAACTCTCCCCATGGACATCACAACGTAAAGCAGTCTTCATATCTCAGATCGTTCCTCCATGTTTGCTGAATGCAAATGCTACACGTGTAAGTTCCATCTACAAACACACACTAAACATCTCTGCCAAACCATCTCTCACATCAAGTGCATATGCAACACAGAGGAGATGTACAGTCAGCTGCAGAGCAAATACACCCACCAGTTCCACAGCCTCTGATATCTTTTGGCTGAGCTTTGGCAAGGAGAAGTTGCTGCCGCAGTCTCAGCACCTGCTCCTGCAGCTCCTGGACTTTGGCCTTCCAGTTGTTGTCCTCCTGCCTCAGTCTACTGGCCAGGTACTTGGCTTGCTGCTTTCCAGACCTCCCTGTTGGCTTGCTCTTTATTACTGCAACCGCCACCGCTAATTTAGCCACCTCCAGGAACCGCGCTCCTGGATCATTTCCTAAAATGAATAATTATTTTTAAAAATGCACTATTAAAACATATCCCTTCAAAATCACAACTGCAGCATGAGTGTACAATCCAAAGAGCCTGCAGAAATAACAACTACAGTAGGTTTGTGCTGCAGCTGGGTTCCTGCTGAAGCAGTGATTCACTGTTATTTACCGATTTACTTAAGTACATTGTTTAAAGGAATTACAGCTAGTGAAAGCCTCCTTAACTCCTTAAACCTTACTCTACCTGCTTGCATGAACATGGGAGCACAAGACTGCTTTTCCTAGTTACTTCACATACCTAACTGATTAAACAGAATCAATTACATCCAGCACTCAGTAACAGAATGGCTGATAGTTTAATATACTGTAAATCCTTCCATGGTCTTATTAGACATGGACTGTTGGGTTTGTTTTACCTGAGCTGATTCATTAATTGATTTGGTTTGGTTCATTGGCTTAACACAGATCTATATTGGAACTGTATGAAGGGAATGATATAGCACAGACCCGACATTATTATTAAAAACACCTAAGGTCACAATGATCATAACTGTTGACATGTTGTGTTTATTACCTGCAAAGAATGTTGTCAATAAATGGTAAACATGTGTACTTAACTGCAAAATAAACATGTTGGGCTGTTAAGGAGTATTTTTAAAAAGGGTAGTTACAGCATCAGGAATTCACATGACATTGAAGTAATTTGGATATTGTAATAACTGCATTTCAGTAACTGGGCTTACTTGACAAATACATACATCCAAATAGTTTTAAGTGAGTTTATATGTGTACTCACTCAAGCCTGTCAGGCCTGAAAAACACTTTACTGGATAACACTGCATTCATGTTTTTGACACACAGCACACTCGTGTAACAAGTGAGTGTAAACAGAGAAAACACCTTGTAACTCACTTCTAAAAGTTTTTGTACATTCTTGCCTTGGAATGTACGTACATAGGAAAACTCAAATGTTCATATGAACAGGTAAAGTCAGATTTATAAAAAAAAATCGCTCAAGGTACGAATCTTAAGAGTGTTATAAATAACACTTATCGCAGAAATATTCGTACGTGTGTACCCTTTTAAAAATTGCCCCATTCAAACCCAGAAATTACCCCAAAATGGAAAATGTTATGCATGTGTGTGTAAACGTCTGCCAGTACGATAAACAAAAAGAATTGTCGAACGGCAGCATGTCGCTGCTAAAGTTAATGCGGTCAGTTCAAGAACCCGAAAAAAAACGTGCGATTTTTAAATTAGATACCAAACTTGAAAAGGCTTATTGCTGCAAACCATGCAATGCGTTGGATACTGGTAATGAGAGAAGCTCGGCAGCCACTCTTTGATTTAGACAAGATTGTAATTGTGATATAATTTAGAGAGACCTCCATGTCAGGAATAATCCACCAGAAACGGATGCGTCATGCCTTCGTATAAATGTGTGTACGAAGGTTTCTCACCTTCTTCGTTCGTACCAAAATTTAATAATTGAGTCCCCTTTTACTTAAACATCTACTGCAAATTACTCTATTGCAACCAGTCGTACGACAGGGCCTAACCGGACTTCACAGTAAGGCCCCCAAGTTCGCTGCACCCACTGCAAAGAATAATTACATTTATAATTAACTGAAATAAAAAATTTAATTGAAAAACTCCATTCACGTTGACTTGAGACTCGAAGAGACCGGATTTTAAAGTGGCGCGCATTGGTACCTGACGTCTTTTGTTTGAAACAAATAGGAGAAACGTTTCTTTCGCTAGTATATCAAACCTAATTAATGTTAACTGAAATTATATTTAAAAATTTGCACAATTTTGCATTTTTCGGGTTTCTCGTTTTAAAAAGGAGTTTCAGCTGTAAATACTCCCAAAGACCCTGAAATTTACTTAAACTGGTTACGTTCAACACAGCAGCTCCTTAGCTCATCGCTCGTCGATGCTGTCTCCATAGCTGTTCCAAGAGTCTTGGACATGTGGAGGGAAAATAGAGATCGATAACTGATTACACCATATTTCGTCCGTAGGTAAAGTTTGTTGACATTAAACTATCCAAGTCCAAAGGAGCCGTTTGCGGACATGTAGAGAGACATACGACTTTTCCGTTATGTTCACGGAGCGCGTGACGGCGCTGGATGCGCGCGCCTGCTCCGCGTGGCGCTCTTTCGAGCTGTACAGCTTCATTCACCTTTTTTTTGAGTTGTTGATCGACAACGCGAACAACGCGTTACAATCTTGTAAAAACACTTTTAAAATGTCTTTCTTCGTACTTATGTAGTGCTAACCTCATGTGTCGTACTACCCCGAGAATCGGTGAAAGATGTAACGACTCGTGTTCTTTATAAAATAGAACCATAAAAGGTGGTAGCATTAACAACGACGACTGACTTAACTGACAAAAAGTACCCAAGTAATTTAGTTTTTTGTCGATATGCCACTGTTTTCATAGGTTTTCTGTGTATGCCTGTGGTTTTCTTTATTTATTTATACTGCTATTGCTATTAGTATAATGTGCGTCACAGTTTATACGCAATACGTATCTTTTTGCATTATTATTATTATTATTATTATTATTATTATTATTATAAGTAGTAGTAGTAGTAGTAGTGGTGAATGTATGTCCAGTCAGGCTGTGCGCCCCAGGTTATACGCAATAAGTATCTTTTTTATGATAAGAATGAATGACAGTATTTTACAGTTGGATGAGTAGGATAATAATAAACGCCTCCACGAAGAGATTGCTAATTTGTCTACACGTACTGTGTTCATGTACAGTATACAAAAACAAACTGAGCTGTCTTCCATGAGGTAATTAAATGGGTTTATATTCGAGTAGTTAATTGGTACTTTTAATTACACGTAGAACACATTAATAATGCACAATTAGATAAAGGTTTGTATTCAGTTAAACATAACGTAAGTTTTAAATGTATAATAATGTATATAACAGATTTAGAAATTCTGTCGTTTCTCCATTAGTGTTGGAGAGTGATTGATAATTTTCCAGAGTAAATCAAACATAAAAACACCAAAGTTCAGATTCTTTTGGCATGCTGTTATTGTACAAGCAGGTGGAACAAAATGGAAATAGTCACATTATTCTGAGAGAGAAAGGTAGTACTTACAGGAAAACACCAATGTGGATGTATTACAAAGCAATTTCCCAAGAATACTGATTTGTAACTCTTGCTATAAACCAATCAGTATGTAGTGTGTTTAGCCATTTGGGGGAATTGTATTATGAGAAAGGTTTTCTGGGTTCTTGTAGTTTTGTGGCATGAGCTTTAGTTGCTTCCTGTTCAAGGTACTGTTTGTGTTTAAATCCTGGGCTTTTTGTATTTGTGTGTAACAGGGTAACACTCACCAGATTTAAACATGTGACCTTACTAGACTACACACAGTTATCAGACAAGATGATTAGCCTGCTGACTTAAAGACCTGAGTCCCTTGCTTGGGGGACTAACCAGACTCTTTCCCTGACTACTGGGGGATTCTCGCCATAGCATGCTTTTGACCAGATAGGCCGCCCCCCCCCCCGGGGGGGGGGGGGGGGGGGGGGGGGGGGGGGGGGGGGGGGGGGGG
>JABJVR010047086.1:0-29072 GCA_025773905.1 Chitala chitala
CAAGCGCGCGCGCACACACACACACACACACACACACACACACACACACACACACACACACACACACACACACACACTTTCATCTTTCCAGAAAGGTCAATCACTGGATGGACAACTAATTATATTATTGCAGTAATATGTGTACTGATTAAATCATACAATCCTTTATATACTGGAAGGTAAAATTGCGTTTTCAGGCAAGTATTTTTTTATACATGCCTGTATTTAAAGTTTGTTAATGCATCATTATTGATTAAGCATTGGTTCGCTGGTTCGCAATGCGGCAGAATATGTGCAAATTATGACTGCCAATGTTATGCAGGAATTAATATACGGCAATATTCAGTACTTCACGGCTCTAAAATTTGACACAACGAATTCGCTCCTCCTCTTACAAACTAGGATTTATAATTTATAGCTAATCAGTGGGAATGGTGATAACCTTTCAGTCGGCATACACATATTCGTGGCAGGTTTCCAGCTGTCTTCCCCTTTAAAAGTACTGTAACTGTGTCCGCCGAATTACAATATTTCAAAAGCAGCCTTTGAATTGTTACAGAACAAAATGTGTGGGTAAAAATCTTGGTATTGTGAAGAAATTCCCCTTCCACGGATTACGGTGTTAAACTGTTTTCTATTGCAGGAACCGGAGGCAGACACAAAGGTACAGTGAAATTATATTCCGGTTCATTCTCTTACTGCTTGAATATATTTAAAACGTAAAGCTTTATGTAATACCATGATTATGTATTATGTATATGAACTGAATATCAGATATCATACGTTGACCGTTTCTGTCATTATACAAGATTGCGAACTATTATTTGCTATTTTTATAAATACGGAAGTATTATAACACTTATGTAAAATAGTTAATATATTGTGTTTTTTGATTTCAGTAAAGTTGATGTTTGAGGTAGGAAATATATTACTGATTGTTCTATTTAAATTAATAATACGATAACATTAAACACAAAGCTGTTGCGCTGTCAAGTGTGTATATTTTTTATTCTGCGACCCTGAAATGAATGACTTACACGAAAGATTTTTACACAGCACAGCATTAAATGTGATCTTAAACTCTATTTGACAGTGCTAATCTAAAAAAAAAAATTAAAAATAAAATAAACCAAACTATATACTTCATGCACGTCTTATTAACAATGTAACGTCCATTTACTGTACTCATTGAAACTGTCCAGTTATTTAGTTTACAACCAGGAAATTAAAGCATTGGATTATATTGAAATACCCTCCATGTTCAATGTCACCTACTTAAGTGAGACGCTTGATAAGGCTGTGCAAAAGCTAAAAAAATCACACAACTATTCTGGTTTTCGCGTCATGTTCCGTCAAATGTGTCACTGGATTTCATGTTTCCATAAATAAGAAGTGGTAAATTGAAACAACAAAGTTAATAATGTAAAAAAGCACTAAGCAGTATACAGTAGTTCTTTAAGATGCCATCGTAATTATCCGATTAAATGCGCATTAATGCCAAGCAGAGCTAAAAGAGAAAATGCAGTCGATGGAAATGTATCTTGTGTCAGTTACAGGTTCGGATGGGTACAAAGTACCGTACTCTTACATTAACGTATTACATTTTCTCTGTTAATCTGCTGTATTTCATTTAAGCGTTTTTCTAACCTGTTAAGAACAGTTTTGTTTTATATTTTTATGCGAAGATAAGCAACCAAAGGGCACGTTATGGTGCATAGCTTTTTGTGTTGGATATACAACAGTTTTGTTGTTTAGTATTTTTGTATTTATGACTGAAACGACATGATGAAGTTTAGCAGCCAGGTTTACGGTTATTTAAATTTCTGCTAATTGTTATTCAGATAGTGGCGACATTGTCGTATTTTACATATACAACATGCAACATTTTGTATTATACATATTATAGGAAAGATTTTACTGAATTCTGTTAATAATGAGCTTTCTGTTAAACAGCGTTTGAAACATTTATTTGTTTCAGCAGCCATACAGGAACAGCGTTTTAGGCTTAAATCAGGAAGTGTGGTGGAAGCCGGATGAGAATTCATTAAAGGGTTTACTTTACATGCACGTGCAAGAGAATCATGTCCGTCAATAAAAGAGCCTAGAGCCTCCTCGTTTTCTAAGCCAGGGAGTAGAAGTTTAGCATAGCAAATAGAAAGGTTCCATGGAAAATTTGTAAGTTGAATATTTTTTAACTTACAAGCAAACACTCTCCTCACCTCCAGAGAATTCTGTTCCCAACCTGGAGCTGGGACTGTCTTGTACAGGCATCTTTCACAAGCACGACGGATAGTTATGCAAAAACATATCTATGGCAATGTGTCGCATACACATAAAGACAGTTCCCTGACAACATTTCACCTATTCCTTATCAAATGAGCAGCCAGGTGACTGAGTTTGTTTATAGTGGTGAATAGATAGATCAAGTGGAGATTTTTTTATTGTTAATTTTCTTCAACATTTAAGTTGTTGATTTACAAATGGAGAAATAGTGCTTTGCTTTCTTTATCGAACTATGTAATGTTGTGCCATATAGATGCAGAACAATGGTTTTGGATTGTAAAGGTAACGTGTACATACTAATCAAAAACAGATTTTGATAGAATTGTGATATACAGCATTAACTGTGCTTTGCTGCATAAGAGTTGCACATCAACTGTTAATGAACACTATCAGGTAAGTGTGTGAAAAATTCATAAGACTTAAAGGGACTTAAAAGATATTTATTAATTTCCCAACTACTAATCTTGGTCAGTGTCCCAGACCTTTTTTCAGGCAACAAAGGGAACATGGCAGGGTTTTGCCCTTTAATTGTAAACCAAATCATTTGCCATTATAAATGCATTTATATATTTGTATATATGACTAATTCCTCAGTTACTAGTGTATTCTGATTCATATGGAGAATTTTTAAGGAGGCTGTATGACCTTGTATAGACTGCTGTACTGGTTTGAATTCAAACTATTGCATTCTTGTTTATTACGGGTCGTCAAATCACTTGTTTAGCAGATTGGCTGTCCTTGACATACAACATCCATGTACATGAAATTTAGAGGGTTGTGATTATGACATTTTTCAGCAACCACTTGTGTTCAATGAGCATTCACCCAGCTGAAGGGCTTTGAATGTTTTCACTTGTGTTTTCACCAATGGTGACAGGGGAGATGGACCTGGATTTGGTGAACATGTTCCTCATTGCTGGTGGAACACTTGTCATACCCATACTGGCTTTTGTAGCATCCTTTCTACTGTGGCCATCGGTGCTCATCAACATCTACTACTGGTAAGATTATTTTGGCTCTTTGTTCTAGTAAGATTTTAAAAACATGAACTATCAAAATAAACGTTTTGGTGAATTTTTTTTTTTTATAATACTGTACTATAATTATTATATTGCTAGTAGTTTTAGTTACAAAATGAATGTAAAATTACATACAGTATCTATTAAAATATACAATGAAGTATGTCTTTTAACCCTCTTTAAAACACATAGCAGTTTAGCTTCACATGCGATTGTGCAATCTGGCCCGTGGACTTAAACAGTCATTTGATAAGAGAGTGAACAGGTCAGCCATATGTGTATGTCATTTGGCAGCAGTGAGTGTTCTGGAGCAACGTGTCCTCATTTTCACAGAGAATTTGAGCTTGCACTTAGCATATACAGCTAATTAAATTCATGAGAGCTAGAGAGAAGGCCAGGTGCTAGATCAGTTCTGTGAAATGTCCATTTTTATTATGCAAATACAAAACTAATATCGCCAGTTTCCGTGGCGGCATTATGCAGATCATGAGATGTGTCAGCATGGGTGTCAGAATCGAGGACAGGAGTTCTGTGGCTGCCTTCTGTGACCTTGCCGTCATCATCGCCAGGTACTGGAGGAGGACCCTGGGGATGCAGGTGCGGAATGCGGACTGTGGAGACTACCGCTTCTGCTACTCTGTGAGGGGGAAGCCAGGCTCCCGGCCCTCAGTCCTCATGCTTCATGGCTTCTCTGCACATAAGGACATGTGGCTATCCCTTGTAAAGGTGAGGGCACACAGGACAGTGGGGGAACTGAGAGAAAAACAGTCAAGCAAGTGTCATGTCACATGACTCCTCAAGGCTCAAACCACCTTGTTTAGACCACAGTCAAACTCCATGGCTGTCTCTGAAGAACTGAAAGCATTTTAATCTTAATTTGGCCATTTCAGTTCTGTGGGGACAAATGTCAGATCAGTTACTGTGTGCAAGACAGCTCAATTTTGGGCAAATAATATACCTAGGGGAGGCAACAGTAAGGGAGGCTTTACAATATAACAAAATTCCTCTTATTAAATCAACAAAATGTGAGTACCAGTATATATAGCTACTGTTGGACAGATTTTGCTTAAACTGGGTTTTGGATTAATACAGCTGGTTGCCCTAAATTTCAAGACCAATAATTCATTTTATATAATTACTCTGATTTCTTGAAAACTACCTTGGTTATCAACCATTCGCAAATATGACAGTAATAAAAAAATTCCAACCAACATGTACATTTATCAACAAATTTTGTTAGAAATACAGAGACTAAAGTTGTAAGCACAGTCTTAGTCATACATAGGTAACCGTAATTTTTATTTAGAGACCGTTCACTGAATGACCTTGCTGCTGGAACAAAACTTCGTCCTAAAAGAAGAAAGGGTGTAGTGTGTTTCTGTAACGTCTACATGCACACACTGAAATACTAAAGGATCACTTATGTGTCTAAATGTTTTCTTTAAAGCTTTATGGTGTCTGTGTGTGTGTGTTTGTGTGTGTTTAGTTTCTCCCCAAGCACCTGCACCTCCTGTGTGTAGACATGCCTGGACACGGACAGACCACACGGACCAATGCAAAGGACTACTCCATTGAGGGTCAGGTCCAGAGGATTCACCAGGTGGGCTTTGGAGAGCAGTGCTATCCCCTTTCTCTCCAGCATGCTGTGAGCTTCAAACAAATGAATGGTCAGTCTGTACCCCAAGTTCCATTACACTGTTTATATGGTGTGACGTTATTCAGTTTTTTGGCTGGCCTTAATCAGTCCTTTACTCGAAGCGGTTTCAATACCACTGTCTCCTGAGTGAAAAAGTGTTAGCACTGTAGTGTTAAATGACTTGAGATTTCACAAAAGCAAGTGAAGGGATAAAACAGCACAAAGGTCTATTGAAAACACTAGACATGAAAAATTATTGTTAGTGTGATACCTAGATGTAGAATCCCTGTTATAGGCATGTCAGGCTGGGATGTAGAGGTTCTCTTGGTTTGAATCCCAGCACAGCCAGGTGTGTCCCTGAGCAAGACACTCAGCCCTAGCTCCCCGGGCGCCATGTGGCTGCTCACTGCTCCCCCCAGGGGATGGGTCAAATGCAGATCCCAAATCCTCTGGTATTAATATAGTACTGGAAAAAAACATTGTGTTGTATTAATGTCCAGAAATGTAATACAGTACTACCAACCAAAGGAGAGAAGTGTCTTCTCAGAAATAATTTGGAGTCTTGGAGTGGAAGATTGCCAGCACCTTCCCAAAGCAATCAGTAAAGGAGAACAGAAATTTTGCTGATTTAACGGCTGCAGCAATGTGTTCTGGACAATAGCTGGAAAAAAAGGCTTCAGACAAAGAGAACCTGAAAACACGAACCTAGGGTCACTTTATTCATGCAGAATCATAACACCCCGGGCTGATCCAGACACTAAAGCACCTAACACTTCATCTTCCTTCTATTACCCTAATAATATAATCTTTGTATTAATTGTCTTTACTCAAAATTAAAAGCCACTACTACACTGGCAGACTGGCCTTGTATAAACCCACCTCAGGAGAACTAAATGAATGTCTATTTTGTCATAAAGAAATAAACTGGAGGCCATTGTTTCAAGTTTATGAAATTGAGGCTGTAGGGTCAAGGTCAGGATAAATTTATTTATGTAGCACATTTAAGCACAACTCCGTTGTCCAAAGTACTTTACAGATTTAAAAAAAATGCAAAACATCTCTGTTCTGTAACAAAATTTTCTCATATAATGGCATGTGAAAGTCCTTCCCCTGGTGGTGATACACGGAATCCATCCATCCATCCATTATCTTAACCGCTAATTCCTGGTGAGGGTCGCGGGGAAACCTGGAGCCCATCCCAGAGCACATAGGGCGCAGGGCAGGGGACACCCAGGGCGGGGCGCCAACCCACCACAGATACACGGAATCTCTCTTCTGAATTAGTATTTTCTTTGCACAGAAGCTCATTGTTTCCCAGTCATCACAACATGTGTGACACTTTGTCATGTTCTGTGATGAAGTTGTGCATATTTATAGCAGCTTCTGTGCTGTATAGAGCAAACCTGGGTCCCTTTGCCCTTTCATTCAGTGTGTGCCCCCCTTCCCAGTTTGTAGAGACCATCCAGCTCAATAAGAAGCCCTTCCACCTGGTGGGCACATCCATGGGAGGCAATGTGGCCGGTGTATATGCTGCTCGCTACCCATCTCACATCTGTAGTGTCACTCTGATTTGCCCAGCAGGTCAGTATGGCTAATGTTACTCTACTATTGAAGGTTATAACATTCATTTTCTAATAAAAATTATGTGAGCTTCACAGCTACATCAATTAAACAGTTATACCAGATACATATTTTAAATTATTATTAGTAATATTTCTCTAGAATTTTAAGATAAATGAACAGTGACATAGACTTATTGCTTTGACAGTATTCAACAGTTATGAAAAAACTGGGATTGTGAGTTATTCAAAAATCCAACTAGATTAGGGATCTTTAAGATCAAAATGTATTAAGGAGAAAATGTACCTTTGTGCAGACTACAGACCGCGGTACATCAAAAGCAGGAGTGAAACTTAAGAATTCGTATAACATCTGAAAATCTGTCTTGAGTCGTGATTTGTTTTCTACCTTCACAAAGGCCTTAAATATCCAAAAGAAAGCAAGTTGTTCCGGAAGCTGCAGCTCCTGGAGGAGACAAATAACATTTACGGCATCCCGCTCATTCCTTCCACACCTGATGAGATGGAAGAGATGCTAAAGCTCTGCTCATTTGTTCGCTTTAAGATCCCCCGTCAGGTAAGCTCCCACTTATAAGCACCCTGGAACACAGGACCTTCATTTGATTGTTCTCCTGCTTTGTTCTACGTGGTCTTCTTCTTCCACATGCTAGATCCTTCAGGGATTGGTCGACGTACGCATCCCACATAACAACTTCTATAGAGAAGGTAACTGCATTCTATTTGTACTGCTGTTATCTGGGATAAGATATTTTCAGATGAACATTACATCAGCCATAGAACATTTGCTTCCTGATATATGTCCAAAACAGACCCATTAGTCATTGTGCTGTATCTTCCAGGAACATCAGACCCAGAACAGTACATGGCCAGTGAGTTATCAGACTTTATCTTTCTCTCTCTCCCTGTAGTGTTCATGGAGATTGTAGGAGAAAAGTCCAGACAGTCCTTGTATGACAACATGCACTTGATAACTGCTCCGCTTCAGTTAATTTGGGGAAAGCAAGATCAGGTAAATTTATTTTCAGCAAATGCTTTATCTGCAGTGATTTTTTTCCAGAGTCACATTCATCTGTTTTTGCTTTCAACAGCCTTTGTTCCAAGTAACATTTCAGTGATCCACAGCCTATAATGGGAATCATGGAGCACAAATAGTGGTGTTTCCTGAATAACACACTAGTGTGTTACAGATGGAGGTTACAACTGCCTGTTAATCTGTACAGCTGGGAGCTTCAGACCCATTCTGCTCTCAGCATCTTTCACAAGAGAATAACAGCAGCCTCACTGCCACAAGCAATGACCTATATGTTGGCTTTCTGTCTTCATTCAGGTGTTGGATGTGTCTGGGGCCTCGGTGTTGGCAGACGCCCTCCCAGGATGCCAGGTAGACCTCCTGGACAACTGTGGACACACTGTGGTCATGGAACGACCACGTAAGACGGCCAAGCTCATTGTGGACTTCATTATTGCCCAGCAGAATGCAAGCAGTACTAGTAGCAAAAAGCTCTCATGAACAATAACTAAAGTTGTGCTACATTGTAGAATGGATTTAAAATCTGTAAATAATCTTTGTTAGATTTTTGGTCCAGTTAGTTCTCAGGGAATCTGCCATTTCCTCCAATACTCACTGGTTTATGTTTTTGTGTGGAAAGAACCATAACCTGTGTGCACATTTGTATCTGTAAATCTTATGAATCAAGGACACAGAGGATTTAGGTCATGGTTTTAAAAAGTTTCATAATGCAATACTCCTATATGCAGTTTGTTTTATTTAATGTTTGATATGATTCGTTAATCATTGAATGGGCATTAAATTTTTTTTTTTTTTTGTTTTGTGCCACCTTATGTAACATTATTTTTACATCTTGCTGTTTTTTCAGCAGAAGGGAAAATTTGACATAGAGATATCAATGTTTAATGTAAAATGATGTTTGATTAAAAATAAAATATTTTTAACACATGGATACATTTATTATTATTCAATGGGTTAGAGCAAATAATTTTTAAGTTAATATTTTTGTCATTCAATTTTGTCTACCTTTTACAAAACACTTCATGTATTACATTTATACTGTAAACCAGCGGTTCCCAACCTTTTTTGAGCCACGGACCAGTTTCACGTAAAACAATATCTTCACGGACCGGCATAGAAACAGCTAAAAACAAAGTACATAAAAATACAACTCATCAATGCGATGAATTAATGGATGTTTGTTGTTACAAATTTTTGCTGGCTTGTGGGCTTAATTTTTGATGTACCGTATCACATGACCCAGATGAGCGTTTTTTTGTAAATAAAAAAGTCTTTTAGACTTTAGATGATCAATAAAATATTTTTTAATCAGTATTTCTGTGCGGCCCAGTACCAAATGACCTACGGACCGGTACCAGTCTGTGGCCCGGTGGTTGGGGACCACTGCTGTAAACTTTGTAAATCAGAGTTTCACCTGCAGTCATAAATATACTGATGTTAAAGTAATGTAGTAAAATTATAACTTAATATTGTTTTTTAGCAGATGGGATTTGAACTCCCTCAGGGTTGGGGTTTACATCCCATCTCTGCCCTGTGTGTGTAATTTTTTCCCTTTGGGGGTATCCTCTGGGTACTCTGGTTTCTTCCCCTATTCCAAAGATACATTTTGGTGTTTCCAAATTGCCCATAGCATATGATTGGGTGTGTGAGTGTGCTTGTGCCCTGCAATGGGTTGGCACCCTGTCCAGGGTGTCCCACACCTTTTGCCCTAAGGTCCCTGTAATGGGCTCCAAGCTCTCCCGTGACCCTGTGTAGAATTAGTGGTATGGAAAATGGATGAATGTTTATTAATATAACAGGTATCAGCACTATTGCAGTGCATTCTGTTAATCACAGAGCTAATCTAACTCTTGTCTCGACCCTGAGGTTGACTTGAAATGCTTATGGCAGACCTGCTACCACACTTAGTATTCCTTGCACAAATCAGTTGTTTTTGTTGTGAAATTTCACTGGCAGCTGGTTGTGTCTTAGTTGGTAGCAACTTAACGACATATCTGAATATACATTATTTCAATATTTTCCTTTTCTGTATGTGCAATAAGGACCAGACTGGGTGTGTGTATGCTCCTAAGAAACAATGGTTTCCCTCTGTTGATTTACATTTCGTTATTCCTGGAGGGAACATATTGCAACGGGTTGCATGTCGTGTTCAACAGGATTTCTGAATCCCCACCTACCACATCTTTTCTGGATTCCGACCTTGTGTTATTGTATAGTCAGTCAGTCGGTCAATCAATTTCCATTCGTTTTTACAAATGAGGCCTCTGTGGCTGGCTGCAGTGTTACTTCTGCGGCGGCAGGCGGCAGCAATATACTTTGAGTCATTTAAAAGGCAAGGTAATTTCAAAAGAAGAAGAAAGTAATGTGCGCAGTGCATCATGGAACTGTAATTTAATGTAACTCGTGGTTGTACTTTGCAGAAAGACATTGGTGAATTCGTGGGGTTTATAAATTGAAGTAATTTCCTGAATTACATTATTACACTATATATTTCCCCCATATAATTACTGTTGACTGTAATTTTTTTTTCCTCCGAGCTTTATTTTTATGATGTATTTATGGTGAGAGATGTGATCAGTCATCCGTGCCTTAGTAATAAACAGTGAATGAAAAATGTAGATGTAGGGTTGGTTAACTTGGTCTGAGTGTTAGATAGTTGGTACTTTACAAAAGTCGTGTGGAATAATAGACATACCTTAAAGAAATTATAGTTTCAAGTTGACGAGGCTGCGGGTGAACGTGTTACATTAGCCAGTAGCTGTCTATGTTCATTGAATTTGTCTTTGTCTCTTTTATCCACTCTCCTAATGATGAGTTTTACACTTGACAGATAGCAGTTTTCGTTAACCGTAATAGAATGAGAGGAGGCGGTCGGACAGAAGACTGTGCACCTTACGAGCGGCTTGTGCTCAAAGACGCGTCCGGATACCATTACATGAAGATAAACATGTAAGCAAAACCTTGACTGAATATCGTTGCATGAAACGCTGTATTCTGCTGCGTAGAAACACTTTTCTCGTAAAAGTTACTTCGTAATTTGACTAAAATAGCATTGGACGTTTTTTACACATTTAAGATTAAAAGATAAAATTTTCAGCAGCAGCTATATTGTCTGGATGTGACTCATCAGCGATTTATATAAAGTGAACAAAATTATTCATAATTTTAAGTGAAGTTCAGAACAAGTTCCTGCCTATTTACAGAGTGTTTGAGAAGGAAAGAAGACTTGAAGCTGCATTTTTCAAGCAGCTGATCATCTCCGCCCTCCGTGACCTTTACGGCGAGGTATACGCTGAGTACAAGCTGATAAAATACTCACTGATACACCAAGTAGTGTGTAATCCTAAATAACATGTTTTTTTTTTTGGTTTTCCCCTGTTGTTCGGGACGTGTTGGGTCTCGAATTTTGTGAAATTTAAAGATTCTACTTCAACCTTTTAAATTCGGTCATTTAAAGTTATTTAATAATTATTTAAAAGAAGACCGATTCGTTGTTTTAGTTGCAGAGAAATTGTTGTAGACGCAAACTGAAGCGTTTCATACTTTGTAGATTGGTGCTGCTTTTCCTTTTGATATTTTGAAGTTCGAAGAGAGTTCACTAACGGCGATCCTAAGAGTTTACAACAGGTGAGATATGCAATATCAAAACATTAATTATGTCTTGGAAATTGTACTTGAATAGGTTGTCGTTTTTACATAACTAAAATGTGCATTTCGTAAAACAAATGCTCAAATTTAAATGTATTTATTTCACCTAGTGGATTGGTGAAGTTATGGAGTGCACTGACATTACTCGGATCATACCAAAAGGAATCGTGTGCTGTCAGAGTGTCTCAGGTAAAAGCTAATATGCAATGACAGTATTGACGGTGGAATTTAAGGCACACTTCTACGCAGCACCTTGGCATAAACTGGGGCATGCACATTTACATTGCATCGAAAGATATGCTGTGTGACCAGTAGATGGCAATGATGAGAAGGTTTCGCTGCATCATGACTCATCATAAATGTATCAAAACATAACACTGTCACAACGTAAACAAATTGGAATAATGGACAGACCATCTATATCAATGCTCTGCCTAAAGTTGAGGCATTCATTGCAAATAGTGTAGCCACACAATGTTCCAATTAAATCGTTATCTTTACACCCCCTGCAGGTTTCACCATTTCTGCTGTCGCTGTCAGGAAATAGCAGGGAGCTGGAGTTGAACTAACCTTCTATACACACAAGTATAAAACAGGACTATGTCTTTTGGATTTAGAGGCAACACCATGTACAAAAATTTCAGCCATTTAGGCCATGCTGTTTCCTCATGCTTTGCAAGGAGAAAGGTGGGTGAAGCACTTTACTTCCTTGCACATAGATCCCTTCATGTGGGTGAACAAGCCTCACTAACCAAGGCTTTCAGTGCAAAGGATGTTGCCGCCTTTGCAGAGCTGACAGGAGACAGGAACCCCATACACCTCAGTCCTGAGTATGCCCGGATGACACCCTTTGAAAAGCCCATTGTTCACGGCGTGCTGATAAATGGCCTTATCTCAGCTCTCCTGGGGACCAGAATGCCCGGCAGCGGGTGCATATTCCTCGAACAGAAAATTCGGTTTCCTGAACCTCTGTTCATCGGGGAGGAGGTTTTGGCAGAGGCTGAAGTGAAAAAGATAAAAATGTCATATGCCTTCATTTCTGTTTCCTGCTCTGTAAAAGACAAAGTTGTGATGAAGGGGGAAGTCAAGGTTTTGGTGCCAGAGGTGAAGCCTAAGGCATGAAGGAGTGTGCGGCTGCATTATGAAGAACTACAGTAACCACATGCTGAACTTCTCTGACGGCTTCTCTTGTTTTCATAAAGCAAAATAACTCTGATGCTTTATGGGTGGGGTGTTTAACAACTGCATTGTATGCCAAACAAAAAAATGTCTCTGTTTAATTGTGCAGTTTAAGCACGCTTTTTTTTATAGAGCAGTTTAAAAAGGTGTGATAAGCAGCTAAGTAAAAATATTCTTGCAGTAAATATTTGTTTCTAAATTTAGTGTGTTGTACATCATAATTTTCCTTACAGTTTCTAGTTTTGTGTGAGGTCCATACATTATTTCTGATTTTCCTTTTAAATATGAAATGCATTGTAGCTGCACAGAAATGTTTTGGCTGTTACTGTATGCAGTGCCAGAAGGAATAATAATAAACTATTCAAATGTCACGTGTTTTGTGGTATGGTGGATATGCTGTGTTCCAGAAAACTTGTAATTTTTTAATTTTTCACAAGAAATATGACCTCCTTTTTGGGAATTTAATTTTGTCACAATAATAGGTAAGGGCTGGATGTATATTGATGGTGTCTGAATAAGATAAGAACAGTCAAATATATTTTTGTAAAGCTGAATTATTAACATACACTGTACTTTATGATCTCGAATCCTTGTATATAGATACAGAAATTAGTGTATTTGTCCTGGGATGGGCTCCAGGCTTCCCGCGATCCTGTGTCGGATAAGCCGCATAGAAAATGGATGTATTTATAGAATGTACATTCATAGCACATTTTCAAGTAACCTCTTAATATAATTGCTTTAAAATACAGTTTCAGTTTTCATTTTCGTTTTAATTACACGTAGATCGTTATATCCAAGCGCACTTACATAGTGTTACCATGTTGCCCGTCAAACACACCTTAAAATCGCTATATTTAAATACTCCCGTAGCTGCCCCTAATGTGGCACGTTGTGCAATCAGGCCCGTTTGATCTTATATACTACGGGTGTGTCACGTGCTTCCGCTCGAGCGCCGACACTTAATGAAACGTCAAGCTGCCAGACGGGAAGCGTCGTCTCGCACGGGCTGAGGAAAGTGTCGTTTACAGTAACCGATCATTTACGGTAGACCGTGTCTTGTGACTGAGGGTGTCATTTGTTTTCGTCGATAATACGTTATATTGAGCACTGCTAGAAACTTGTGCTGCTTTTTTTAATCGTTTCCCCGCCGGAGCGCCAGAATGGCGTTCTTGGAGAAGCCGTCGGCGGGGAAGCTCAGGCTGGACGACACGGTGCAGCTGACAGCCGTGATCGAAGCCAGTCAGAGCCTTCACTCCCACACGGTAAGAGATGTCCGAAAAAAGGGGTGAAACGAGCGATCGTAGATATTTCACTGACTCCAACAGGCATCTCTGACGAGAGTGTTCATTTGTATTTTATGTAGCTAGGTAACAAGCTAGCTGGAGTACAGTAATTATACCCTGTGCCAGTTTAGCATGATGGTCCTGAAACTCTGAATTGACAAACACTTTCATCCGTAAGTGTAGGATGTTACGAGTGTCGACTTGGCAAGCTTTACAGTTTAGTGCTGTTGGCATCAGTTCCGCTGTCATGTGTAGTCATAGTGATTTCTTCTAGCTACTGAGGCTGGTTAGACTTAGACGTAGTTTATGGCATGGAAGCTGAGAGACAGTCAGACAGGTTACCTGACGGCGGCTCTACTTGTTTATCTGGCGTACTGGTTACAAAGACACATTGGCTTTTGCAGCCAGCGGTACGCATATTATTTGTAACTTTTGGTGATGAAATTACTCTAACTGCGTGCTGACTGTTTTAGGAAGATTCTTCATCAACAAGGTGTAGAAAGAAGCAGAATGAAGTCTGCTTTATGACAGATGTTTAATTTACTACACTGTGGTTCCTGGTAGGCGCGGCCAGAAAGATTTTCGTGACCTTTGCCATTGTCTGCTCATGTCTTTAGGTAGGAATCCGTTTTATAAAGTTGTAAGTAATTATTAAGTGTTTTGGTTTAATTAAAAACTGATTGTATTACTAATATTGTTGTAAGACCTGTCACTGCTGTGCACGTGACTGGTGGGTGCCCTAAAAGAATGCCATCTTTTTGTGTCAAATTCAGCACGGATAGTTTAGAAGTACTCATTAACATAACCAAAATACTTCCCCAATTAAGATGCAGGTGGGCTAGGTGATTTCCCTCTGCTGTCAGCTTCGGAATAATACTGAAATTTTTTGTGCTTCCACTTGCAGGGCGGGCTGTAAGATAATGTTGTAGTTGTGCTTTCTGTTTTATGAAAACTTTCTTTTGTTTTAAGCAATTGTGGTTTTTCTTGAGGTTTCAGAATTTAGTTTAGTCATGCATTCAGACACGACAGTTTAAATTAGGGTAAACAAAACACAATACCTCTTGTGTTTGCCAAGACAGCGTGGGTCTGTTTGTGTATTACTATGGAAAAATAGAATTGTGATGAGGTGATCTGTTACCCTGCAGGAGGCCTTGTTTGTGTACAAGCTGATTTAGAACTAGAAGTGTGTGTGTGTGTGTGTGTGTGTGTGTGTGTGTTGGTACTGCATGTTAAGTTTAGCAATACTACAAATCGTTATAATGCTATCTGTATAAACGAATGTGATTAATTGTCATGGAAAATATAAGGCATAATTTGAAACTACTTATTTGCGTTTTTAATTTTGCAACAGGGAATGTTGATAGTAATTCTTGGCTCTTTAATAAAGAAATTTGTGATGCTTCAGCGTACACTGCTGACAGCTGTACTATTGAAGGGGAAACTGTATTTTGGCTACGTGCATTTTTCCATGATTGGGATGCAAAAATTATCACGTGATCCGTGATCTTTGTTTCCTGTTGTAGTGGAGTGGTTAGCAGGAAAACTGATGCTGAGCAGTGAAGTTGTGCCTTCTAAAGAGAGAGCGCACCCACACTCTGTATTACATATATTGGTCTCTGTGTACAGTCTGTTTACTGGTCCATGGATTTATTTACTTCTGTGGAGTTTTTGTCATTTCTCTTTCTCTTGTCTTTTTTGTGCTTTTTTAAATTATGTAGATTTCATTGTACTAACAACTATGTGCTCATATTTTAAAAATGTATTTAATGTATTCACTATCAGAATAGTGGTCTGCCTTTCACTTGCATGTTAAATGTGCTGCTTGTTGTGTTGTCTTACCCTGTGATGTTTACGACGTACCATACAATAGCTCCCTAATCCAGATCATATGATTGAGGAATCCTTTTAATTATGTAAAATTACTAAATCCAAATGAGCGTAGGGATTGATGGCAGTAATGTGGGCAATATTGCAGGCATTTGCATTGCTAGCAAGTGTACAAATACAAGTCTGTTCATTCTACAGGATTGCAGATAATGTTATAATGCTGAAGGCTCATTGTTGGCAGATTTCATGATCCACAGCTTGTGGCATAAGTGTGGTTTAATGGTGGAGTTATGTGTGATTTGTAACAATGATGTACTTAAGAACGAACTGTCTGTCCTCTTCTAGGAATACATAATTCGGGTCCAGAGAGGTGTGTCTCCAGAGAATAGTTGGCAGGTACATGCAGTTTTTTACAAAAAAAAGTTAATTGTAGCAGCACTTTACCAAAGGCTTTTTTTCTTCAAAAATTTCATAAATGTTTTTCATGTTTGTAACAGTATTTATTCATCTTATTGTACTGACATTTATGGCATGATTATTTTCAGGTCATAAGGAGATACAGTGATTTTGATATGTTAAACAACAGTCTCTTGGTAAGTGTTTTATAATGCAGATTTTTAATAATTTGTTGCATGTAAAAAGTTTCACAACTTTGGATACAGTTTAATGCTGTCAGAGTTAATCTTTTCAGCAGCTGCTCAATAAAACATTTGTTTTATTGAGCACAATAACAGCTTACGAGGAACAGTTTCTTTTTATGTCTTTTTTTTTTTTTTTTTTGGTCAACATTTAGCATGCCAGTGACTCAAAGCTGTCTGCTGCACACACCTGGCTGAGGGTAATGCTAATGGTAACACTAGCCTCTTTCTCTTTACAGATATCTGGGCTCAACCTGCCACTTCCACCCAAGAAACTGATAGGCAACATGGACAGGGAGTTTATTGCAGAGAGACAGAAAGGCCTCCAGGCCTACCTTAACTTCATTACATCGCACCATCTCCTGTCCAGCAGCGAGCTGGTGAAGAAGTTTCTGGACACTAACAACTACTCTGCAAACTACACAGGTAAGTACATGAACAGAGCAGGCAGAGCTGAGGTGAGATGGCATGGGATTGCTGTGCGCGGGAATTGGGGATTTCAAACTTAATGCCCAAGTTTAACTTCAAAGTAAAAAAGTGGAAAACCTTTACATCTCTGTATTAAAACAGCAGCTATAGTGAAGGTTTTCATTGGTACGTTTTTAATTCAGTAAAATACACTTTCCTTTCTTGCCAGTTATTACAAAATTGGGCCTTAATGTTTCACAACATGTGCTGCTTAGCATTATTTTTTCACTTTTCCTTTTTGTTCCATCTATTGACAGAAATAGCCCTTCAGCAGGTGTCCATGTTCTTCAGATCTGATCCAAAGTGGGAGGTGCTGGAGCCTTTGAAAGACATAGGTAAATTTAAAAGCCCAAATGAATATGCCTGTAGTGATTACTGTATTGTAAAGCATCATCATTACAAACAGCTGGTTGAATTGACAATTGGAACAATATACACAGCTAACTTGTATTTTGATCAGTATAAATGTAATTCATATGTCACTTTGATTCCCAAACCTGTAACTACAAAAGCTGCTTTGGATAAAGGCTCACGTTAAGCAACAGCACATGATGTGTAATTTAATGCAGTAAATGTGCTTCTGATAATTCTCCTGTTCCCGTGTTAGGCTGGAGGATACGGAAGAGATATTTTTTGGTGAAAAACAAGGAACAACCCAAGGAAAGACAAGTTTTAAGCTGGGTAAGTCCTGCTTCTGACACGTGAGCTTTAATAGTCCTCGGTGAGCACTGTTCTTGTATAAAACCTCGGTGGTGTCAGTAATCCCAGCCTTCTGGTTTGTTTTCTTATTTATGTAAGGTGTGTTGGGTACCAGTCAGAAAAAGCAAAAGCTGTTTTTTCCCATCTTAAAGAATTATTTTTTACGATGCAGAAACACCTAGACTTTGTAAATCTAGAACGCCTGACTTGTATTTGTAGTATTATGCTAACTGCTCGTGTTGTTTCTCTCATCTTGCACGTTTTTGTTTTAATGTTGCTTTCTTTTCTTCCGTCCCACTGTCCCACGGTATATGATGCTTGTCTCACTGCTGCAGATTGATGCAGGACCTGATGCGTTCCTCTCGGACAAGGACCTCCAGTCTGCGATGAAGCTTCTGCCCACCATTTCGGTACGTGTCAGGATACAGACAGGCGCGTTTGATCAAGACACATGTTGCCCTTAAAGTACTCTGCTGAGGGGATTAACCCTAAACCTCAACTTGGGGATGCTGTGCTTTTAGCTGTTTTTTAAATATTCTGTTTTTAAAGTAACAGTTTTTGCTCATAATAAACCTTCAGTGCTTGTATTTGCTGAACCAAAAGGGGTGAATGTGTTACTCCTCTGCCTTTATTTTACTCAAGAATAAAAAAAAAAAAAAAAAACATGAAGCCAATACCGTGATATATAATAAATCCTCCCCCCAGTGTTGAGTGTCAGTGTACCTCTGTTTTAGTGGAGAGCGTTTTGTGTTTCAGAATCCTTACATCTTTCCAGTGACGTTTGCCAGCACATGTGAGTCCTCTGCTCTGGTCATCCGCGTGTTCGGTGAGAAAGGCACGTTGAGGGATCATATATGTAAGGTACGTCACTGGATTCTTTGGTCATTTTTTTTTTTTTTCCTGCTCTTAAGCACGAGAAACTGCTTTTCGCTATTGCGAATTGTTCAAGTTTGTGGTATGAATGACTGTTTCACAAGCTTGTTTTTCTTATAATTGTGGTTCAGTGCTGTGACTGTGTAAGGTCTGTCCCTTTTACCCATTTTTCTAGCGAGTGGTGTAATTGTCTTGGCAGAGTACCAGGCGTCTTTGGCCTGTTTCATAAGTAAAGTGAGTAGTTGAGTCCAAAATGTACAAAAACAGTGGAACTGAGATGTACTGGTAGGTTTTACAAAACACTTAGAATGCTGCAAAGAGGGGAAAAAAAAAATCAATTTGCTGTTATTGTAATTTTGGATGTTAAAGCAGAAGGTGTGTGACTTTTAGAGAAGTAATTTGGCACCATCTCCTCTGAAGGTAAAGCCCAGAGAACCTTTCCTGAAGAAATACTGTAACCCCAAGAAGATTCAGGGCTTGGAGATGCAGCAGATCAGAACATATGGAAGGCAGATACTAGAGGTGGGGCAACAGCACACACATCATTCACATTCCTGTGTTTTAATGCCATTTTGTGTGTGCTAAGCATGTTCTGTTTGCATCCATCCATCCATCCATTATCTTAACCGCTTATTCCTGGTGAGGGTCGTGGGGGAGCCTGGAGCCCATCACAGAGCACATAGGGCACAGGGCAGGGGACACCCAGGGTGGGGCACCAGCCCACCACAGGGCACTGTTTGCATCTAACAGCTCTTAAAATGTAATCTTTATAAATTAGTGTGTTTATGAAGGGGTGACAACTTGGTCAGTTTGTGGCATTTTTCTTCTGTCACATTGCCTCGATTAACAAAAAAAAAGGAAAAAGCAAGCAGTAAGATGCACAGTAAGGAATAATTTAGGGATTCACAAAGTTAGCCCTGTGCACAATATAATGGTATGACTACTTAGATTATCTGTGCAGAATTTAAATATAAAGTGTAAAATAAAAGAAATGTTGGCATGAGAGTTGAGAAAGGGGGGTGGGAATGGTGTTTATGTTGGAGACATGGAGGAGAAAGAGCTAGCAGGATGGGGGGGGAGAGGATCAAGGAGGGGAAGGAAGTAAATCCTTTGGCTGGCAGCTTTTAGTTGGTGTTTGGCTGGCAGCTTTAGTTTTTATGTTACTTAGACTTTGAATAATTCTGCTACATGTTATGGATGGTACGGAGCAATTGTGTAAGTGTGTTAACTTTGAAGAAAGTTCTGTAAGCATTGTGGGAATGAGACATTGTGTATCCACGTCTAATCCCTGCTTTGTTGTGTTTTTGTGATTTTTTTTTTTTTTTTTTTTTTTTTTTTTTTTTAATTTTAATTAAATTTAATTACCACCCCAAAAAAAGTGCCTTAAATTAAACCACGAAAAAGGATACCCTTATGGGCACCACCACCAAACCAACGACGTGATAGAAGATGATACTTGCAAACTGCTGGACATTGAAAACTCACTCCTTGGGCTCCCTTCGTTCTATAGATCTCATGTGACGCAGTTCAGGAAAATCAACGTGAGTCGCGTTCTTGTTTTCACTGTCCAGTCATTTTTGACATGTGGACTGTTTAAGGCACATTATGTTTACCTGTTGTGCTGATAGTGTCTACATAATGTGTGTACAGAATGACTGTCGGGCATTAATGCTGACATTTGTCTGGGCTGTGCTGATTTCAGACTACAGAGAGCATTGATGTGTACTCCTTTGGACATCTGTTGTATGAAATGACGTACGGAAGGCCACCAGATTCTGTACCTGTGGATCACTACCCCCCTGCACCTTCTCCGTCAGTGGGTCAGTACCAACACCATATCAAACATGCATATTTCAGAATGCTACATATAATTTTTTTTTTTTTTTTTTTGCCTGCTTGAGGTGGTAAAGTTTTGCAGCTGCAGCTTAGTGGTACTGTTATCGATAAACCCCTGTCAGATCTTTACAACACATTGGCAATTCTTGCCCACAAATCATTTGCAATCAAAATGTCACTAAAGCACCTGCTTCCTGGAATTAGCAGGCAAAGGCTTCTCTTTGCACAAGGAGGGGGGAAAAAAAAAGCTGAACTTTATTTTTATCGTTATGGGTTTCGACATCCTATACCATGTTTTGCATTATGGAAATGAACTAATCATTGGGTTGGGTCACAGGATGAGTTTAATCAGAGTCTGCATTGTTCTAGGAGCAGAATTTGGGCAATGTCTCACCCTTCCTGCCCTGTCTTCCCCACAGTGTCTGTGCTACAGTCTATTTTGTCCACAGAAGCTTGTAAAACTGGAATGCCCAGTGCGGCCCAGCTGCTGCAGACACCGTGAGTAACGTTCCTCAGCACGGATGCAGGTGCATGCTCTGTCTGTGTTTATATACCCTGCTGCTGAACCCATCACCCATGTGACATGCTTGTGCCAACAGCAGGTACAGGGAAATCATGCTGACACTGTTTTTTTGTGGTTTTCACTAAGTAGTGCCTGTGTCATCCTGTTTCTGTCCCATCTGCAGGTTGTTCAGTGACATGCTGCTGTATAACTCTGAGAAGCTCCAATTCAAGGTGAGGTCTGTGTGTGGTGATGGACTGTCTCCAGCTAGAGCCTTTTGATTAAAAGATGTAGAATGTTTGTCCCTTTCTCTGACTGTCTTTAATTCTAATGTGGAATTTATGATAAATGACACATGCTCATAAATATATTGACACAGCATTGCGCTTAAAACATCATGGCATGCCTTGT
Source organism: Chitala chitala (assembly GCA_025773905.1). Classification (NCBI taxonomy): domain Eukaryota; kingdom Metazoa; phylum Chordata; class Actinopteri; order Osteoglossiformes; family Notopteridae; genus Chitala; species Chitala chitala. The sequence continues at coordinate 20,916 of JABJVR010047086.1, forward strand.
GAGTGAATCATGTCAAACAGCAGTTCCATGTGCAAATGCTTTTCTGCTGCAGATCACCACCAAATTAAAGGACGCTTTGAAAAGTGCAAAAGAGTGCATAGAGAAGCGACTTCAGGAGGAACAGAAACTGGTGCGTGTCCTGCAGGTGTTTACCCCTCCTTTCTCTGGTCAAAGTTGGTGCGTCTGTGTAAGCCAACTAGTGGTACATGAAGGACATTGCAACAAACAAGGCTCAAACCTGTCACCTACTGAAAGTTGGTTTACAGCTAGCAACTAATTAGTGTGTCGTCCCATAAAGATCCACCAGCACCGAAGGCTGACCCGAGCCCAGTCTCACCATGGGTCAGAGGAGGAGAAGAAGAAGAGGAAGATCCTCGCCAGGAAGGTAGCCATCCAAAAAAATTCATTTATTACACATTGACCGAATATAAATTAAGGTTGTGTTTGGAGTTCTATAGATGTAATGGCGTGATAATGGAATACGTTTTTGAAATGTAAATTTTTTTCATCACAGAAATCCAGGCAGTCCACTTGTGAAAATGACGAAGACCTTTCTGCCAAATACAACAACAATTCTGGTATGTGACATTCAATATTAAGTGGAGGGAATTACATGTTTTAAGGAGCTTTGAAAGCTTTTGTCACAAAGGTAGCAATTCATTAGTTTTGTGTATCATAATTAAACTGCCCTCACGTGTGAAGGATGACCATACAGTTGAGTGGGTTATTGACATTCCAGAGTGTCCCACTTTGTCACTGTTGAGTTTTGTAGAATAGGAACCATTTCATCACTCTGCTCCAGGCATTCATTGGTAATTTGCGTGGAAATGTATTGTAATTTCATTCTGTTCACCTGATGTCCTTGTCAGGTGTAACAAGTTATTATATTCTAATCGTGTGTGTGTGTGTATGTGTGTGTGTGTCACAATCGGAGCTTGTATTATTCCTTCCTTATGACTAGTTTTAATTATTTGCAGTACAAAGTGGTATGAGACTATCTGGGTTGTGCTTAGTTTTGTTAATAAAGCTGTAATTGTCATGCCTATGTTGAGCCAATACAATTGTACCGTGGTGGGCATTACAGATGCATATTTTAGGAAATTCTTTTCAGCGACAACTGATCATCATTGATAGACAGTTACTAACTGGTGAACAACTCAAACATTTCTTACAGCAAAAATTTCAAAACTGCTGCTTCATGTACCTACCAGTAATTTTTATTTAAATTGGTCAGATTGTTCAACCAATGTATGTGGTGGTTAACACTTTACTGGTTAACAGACGATATCCCTACTGCCTGTAAAACATAACATCATACTCCTTGAATTATCTGCTGGAAAATTTGGTAAAATTTTAACCAATATCTTTGGTCAGATTCACTGAACAATGAGTTATTTGGCAGGTAACCGATGACATCTCTAGAAGGCATGTGTACTGTATGTGCTGTTTTTTCACAAGGAGCGTGAAGCTTGTTCAGCTCAGTGCTGGCTATGTTCCTCACAGGTTCAGGTGCCAGCTCTCCTCCAACATCACCGTCCTCCCCCACCCCTCCCCCGGCCACAGGTAGGTCCTGTGGTTTTGGTGGTTCTGCACTCACTTTGTGTGTGTGGTGTGTGTGATGTGTGTGTTGCTGTGCTTATGTTATATGCTCAGATTAGAAGCATGATGCTCTGAGTGTGATTGCTACTTTACCTGTAGTGTCTCCACTTCCTGTTTTTCCAGGTCACTAACTGTAGTGCAGTCTGTAATTAGTGATATGCCTTTGATTTTGTATTGACAGACCAGCACTGCATTGATTAAAAAAAATAAATAAATAAAAAATCAGTGTACACAAATCTTCACCTTTAAATAATTGAGTTCACCTGATTTGACAACATGGTATTTTAGTGCGCTCAGTCATGAACTGGATGGATAATGTGTTCTGGTTGAACTGCTGGTATTGACCTACTCCTTCTCCCCTCCTCTGCCCTCTTCCAATTAGAGCATGCTCCGTTTTGAACATGTGGGGTAAAGTAATTCTATACTGATTCCTACCAGCTTTAAAGATGCAGCACACTTGCTTTCAGAAGCAGACCTTTGATGTTCACAGTGTCTGTCTGTTGTGCTTAAGCTGCAGATTTGGTTTACAGTGTTTTTAAAAGTTCTGAAGTATGCCTTTGTGACAATTTTGGAGAAAGCAAGAAAGCATACAGCCATACTGCTTAAAATTGCAAGCAGTTTTAAACTGGAGACTTGGCTGTTGCCTGTAGCTTTTCTGCTTTATTATACCTTTTAGAATTGGCTTCATGCCATTCTCAGGGTTAGAATTGCTGGAGTAGCATTGAGAATTCTGAGAGACTGCTTTGTCCAATAATTATACAATGATGTGAATCTGCGGTAAATTATATTATGGCCAAAACTTAATCTCTTCTGACCTCTAAAGATATGAGAACATGTTGATTTGAATTGGAAGTGTGTGCGCATGCATTATATAATTTCTCGTTTCTCACACCCTTTTTGGGGCAGTTATTCATACCAACACTGTCAACCCTCGCCCCTACTTTCTGTAGCATAGTCTGGTTTGGAAACCAACACAGAAAAGTATTGTTTTCGGGCCTGCTTTTGAAGAAGAGTAATGCACCTTTAAAACACAATCCGCAAAGTGGTCCGCTCAGGCACACGTTTTACAACAAAGAACATTCCTTGTAAACCGTGCTGCATTTTGCAGCAGCATGTTAATATGCAGAGGGGACACATTGCAGACGCCCGTCGCACCGTGTGCTTGAGTGCCGTGATCATGGTCTTGTGGGCTGTGATTCCTCTGCTGTTTGTTGGGTGGGGACAGAAGGTGGGGAAACACAAATGAAAGGCCTCAGGCTTCAGGACGGGCCTGGGTCAAGTGTCGCATTGTCACTGTGGCTGAAAGCATGCCTGCAAAGCCGCTGCTGCCCTAGCTTTGCCGTACAGTCTGTTGGTTGCCTGTGAGTTGCTTGCTGCCAGACACGGGGGCTCCGGTGCTGTGGAACACCAACACGAGCAGAAGGCTTGATGACAGCTGAACTGTTCTCAAAGGGGAAACTTTCATTTACCACTTTTTTTTTTTTTTTTTTTTCTCCTTTCTTCACCTCCTGTAACTTCACAACATTGTCAGACCAGTCATTGATAGAGCCTGGATTTGCTCTGATCTTGACTTTTGTGCATTTCAGTCCATTTTGGTTGTTAAACTATCTGTTGGGCTACTCTGTTATCTTTAACTTTTTAAAATTCCAGTAGTCGGATATCAAATCAATCTACTCATAAAATCAATGACTTCATAAATTGCAATATTTCTACTTCAAGGAAGTTGTTATACATGAACGCTGACTCTCTTGAGTGAAGTAAGGTTCATTTTTAAATGTCTGAGATTATACATTTGATGTCTACTTAAATTTTTACATTGAAATGAAACATGATAATCTTCACGTTATCTACCTGGTGAGTGTTCCTCTCCCATCTTAAAAAGCCATGGCATTTTTGGCCACATTTGTTTCCCTGGTTACCGGCCGTCTCGTGTCCACTGTCGCTGGCAGGGGTCACCACAGTCTCCTCCTTCACTGTTAATTCACTATTTGAAATGGGCAGAAGTTATTGGTGTCATTTACCCATCAGAGCTTGAGAGTTTTTATTGGTGATGTACTTTTGCATTGAAAATGTAATATTGATGAAATTTAAGAGCACAATGCACAGTTTATATTGCACGACATGGTACAGAACTCATTTTCACACCCTGCTTCAGTTTTTGATTTTATTTATTTATTTTTGGATCTCCCTTCAACCCATAGCCTGTGTTCAGTTATGTATTACTAATTTACAACCAACATGTACAACTCAAACATCTTGTTACAAAAATTAATAAAACCACTCCTCCACATAAACATACCAGTAAACTTTTGTTTAAATAAGTTGAACCGGTTGAACAGTTTGGCAGTTATGTGATATCCCTTCTGCCTGTAAAACACAATTTATTTACAGTTTATTTAATTTCATATGTCATTCTTTACCATAATGACTAGTTAAAATGTGAATCTTAGTTTTTTTTTTTTCTGTTTTCATTATTCTAAGTTTTGTTTCTACTGTCGTCATTTTTACACATTTCTCTTGGTATGCAGCACATCAGTAATGTTGGTTAATTTCGTTTTCAAATTTTGCTTGTTTCTGAACAAGAGTCGGAGACGTTTTGCACACATGCCTTTGGTAACTGTAACATAATTAGAGGGAGCCTTGAGGGAAGTGGCCAAATGCAGTCTGACAGCCTGACATGGTCAAGAATAAATCCAGACCCTAGTCAATGAGCTGTTTTAAACCATGATTATTATTATTATTTTTTTTTTTTAAGACATATTAAACAGAGCAGCAGCTCACCCCTCTTACCTTTGTCCATACCTGCATGAAAAGTTTACTTTTCTACTTCCATACTGCAAAAACTGTCTGGCAATTCAGTATATTTTGTATGAATAAACTGGAGCCTGATTGATGGATTTAATTGATACCAGTGACTGAACTGGGGGGTAACAACATCATCAACACTGATATTTATTTTTATGAAAATCACACAAGATGCTCATGTAACAATGTAAAACATACACTTAAATGTATGAATGATATATCTATTGAGGATGACATGAGAAATTGGGTAACTATAATTTTTTCTGTATATACTCAAGGTCTTTTTTTTTTTTTTTTTTTTTTCTCTCTCTCCCCTCAGTGTTTTTGTTTCAGTGAAAATTTTTCAATTTACTGTGTAGGCCTGGGAGATGCAAGTAATAACAATTGACAGGTTTTATAAGAAAAATAACAGTTACTTTCAGATCATTTCCAAGTTTTTTTTTTTTTTTTTATGCTGTAATATTATATTGTAGCCAAATATTATTCCACCCATAAACTTGTCAGCTGTTTAAATGTCTGTCCTGTTTGATCGTTAATTGTCCCATACCTTTACCTACATAAATAAAATGAGAAAGCATTAAGTATGCAGTAGATGGGTTCCCTCATCCAAACTCATTTTCAACTCAATTTATAAAAAAGTACATCCACCTGCAGTTAAAAGAAATGTATATATTTTTTGGAAGCTACAATGATAATTTGCCTTATGAGGCACACAGTTAACTGGGGTTCAGTTTTTAAATAATGGCCAAATGAAGGATAACGTGACGGATTTTTATTATAATTTTCTTTTTTGCAATTATGAATATAACCATTGGTATCACAATGATGCATTAATAATTAATCAATCAGGCTCTAGGGGAGAAAAATGTCATTGTGCTTTTGCTTAAAGTGGGCTTCCCCCCTTCATCATTTCTGTTTCAGGGTTGTGTAATATTTGTGTAAATATTGTTTTGTGTGCAGTCTTACTAAAAATGATTCTCTGATTGAAAACAGGACCTCCACCACCACCACCACCACCCCCATGTCCACCAAGTGAGCCAGGCCAAACACCCCTGCCACTGAATGTGAATGGTGCTGGCCGAGGCGCCTTGCTCAGTTCAATCCAGGCTTTCAGCAAGGGCAAACTGAAGAAGGCAGAGACCAATGACCGCAGCATCCCAAAAATCTAAACAGATACGTTGAATTCCTCGTCCCCCCCCCCTTTGCTTGCTGTTTTTTGTCCTCCTCCCTCTTCCTCTTTCTTTCTGTCTGTGTTGTCTGTGCATATGTTCTTAAGGTACTGTGACACACAGCAGGGTCTTATTTGAGATACCAGAATGCAAATTGCAGTCTATTTTTGGTATGGACAATGTCATTTATATTACTGTGAGTGACTACACAACTCATGTAATAGTAGTTAAAATTTGCCATGTATGAAAATTTTCAAAAGCACAAATTAGGATATTATTAAAGATCAATAAATAATGTAACAGTGTATAACTTGTACTTTAAACTTGGATAATACCATTTTTTTTTTCTTTCATTTAATGAATGCTTCTGGTGCTCTAACTTTGTGTTTACTGAATGCCTTTCAATAATCAAGTAGTCTTTTTTTTTTTTTTTTCTCTTAGTTACATTTAGCACCGTGTGTGAGAGAGAGAGAGAGAGAGAGAGAGAGAATTCAGAGCACTTCCAATGTCGGAATATCATGGTCTGCTGTCTGACTCTTTAAAAGAATACGCATTTAAAGATGCTTCCTTTTGGTATAGGATATTTGTCAGTAACGAAAGCATGCAATTGTTGATACCTCAACCCTTTATTTTAATATTGACAGTAGAATTTAATAAATAAAAAAACTAATTTAAAGGAATGTTTTACCAAGGAAAAAGCTTAATTGGCTTTACATAATCATTGCTATTTTATTATGAAGGCAGAGAGGAGAAACACGATGGTGCTGTTGGGACATTTGACACGGGGGAGGGGCATCATCTATCATTTCTTCATAAAAAAAGAAAGAAAAACTATAGTGGGTTGTGCATTCTTAGTTGCATACAGTCATTGGAAGTGCTTGATTACTGATACTGACTAAATGGCTATCAAGTAGCAGAAAATTTGGCTGTTTGACAAATGTAGGATGTTTGTCATTTGAAGAGATTTTAAATGTACTTGGATACTCTTTCTTCAGCAGCACATGATTTAGTTTAAACAGAGATACTGTAGGATTTACATTTTTGTTTACTGAAGTAATGAAAGCACTTATTGTCTGACTTTTTACCCCTCCATCCACATTTCCATTTTCCCCATAGATATATGTGCAAAAAAATTTTTTTGGTCAGCTTTGTGCCACATCATAAATTAAAACTGGCTTTCATGTCTGAGTTGAATTTATAGTCATGCATATATAATATATAATTTGAATCCCTTTGTCTGTTGTAACTTATTAACTTGTCTACCCTGCCATGTTTGGACTGTTGAATTTCAACACTTACAAAGTGTTTAAGAAAGAAAGCAAAAAAAAGTTAAATATCCTCAATCCAGCAGTGGTTTAGATATCGAAGCAGAAAAACACACAGGAAATGGAAATGTTGTTAAAGATGGATGGCTAATGTACAGAGGTGTGAGAGTCTTCTCAGTCAGTTAGGTGGGTCAGATGCATGTGTTCCGAGTCTTTACAGTGTTAAGGCTAAAGGCTGTGGCAGATGCAGCAAACCCTGCTCCTGTGGCCACTTCTCCACTAGTCAGAACATGCCATGGTCCTGCAGATGATTTTTTAATGTATAATAGTTCCATTCTTGCAGATATTTTCCATTTTCTTTTTAGTTCTGATTTCTTCTTGTTGCTTATCTTTTTTTGGGGGGGAGGGTTAAAAGAATAAATATATTTTTTTTGTTCCCAGAAATGTAAAAGATGAAACTGCACTTTAGTATGATATTTGCATACCTTCCCAGTTCCTGAAGTAATTACCAGCTTTTAATTTTGCATTTATTATTCGCACTATATAAGTGAATTGTATGTTGTCTAAAATTTGCTTGTGCTTTTTGTTTCACTTACCATTCAAATACATCACTGCTTGTTGATGCTTACTTAATAATCTGCCTGAACAGGCAACTGTAAATGTGTTGCTTTCTGTAATTTCTATCGTCTTAACGTGCTGCTCATTTTGGCTTTGCACATAAACCAGTTTTGCCTTTGAAGTGTTGAAACATAAGATTCTATTATCACTGAAGTTGTGGTGATGTTTGTATATAGGTTTAAAAAAACTGTGTAACCTACAATAAAATGTGACTATTTTATTACAATAAAATTCCCTGTATGTTCCGATAAACACGATTCTGAAGAAGAAAAAAGTGACAACAATCCACTGGATATTCATTATCAGAACTAGAATCTTCTGAATATTCAATGGAATGCTGTCTTGTTGGTCTTTTCAGGAAAAGCAATATTTTAAAACCACATTTGGTTGACATTAGCATGAGTATAAAGCAGTGTGCAGTTAAAGTCTGGATTTAAACCTAAAGTTGAAATTGGAGCTACAATGATTAATTCAGATGATATGCCTGTTTTTCAATTTTTTCTGGAAGTTACACAAGAGTAACACCTAGTTTTTTTTCTGCAATTTTAATTCCAAGTAACAAAGGTTGACATATTTATCGTATGTGTTATGAAGAGGATGAGTATGTCATGCAGTTTACTTCCCTATATATATATATATACACACACACACACACACACACACACACACACACACACACACACACACACACACACACACAC